>JAKCPI010014964.1:0-37263 GCA_023213315.1 Euborellia annulipes | reverse complement strand
TTAATCAAATAGATTAAATTTTTAATTTTCTTTTTTTTTTTTTTGGCGTTCACCAATTTTTTTATCTCTTAAATTTCTTTTCAAATATAATTAAAAAAAAAAAAATACACTCATAATTAAGCCATTTTCGCTCGGTCTCTCGTCCGTCCGTCGATACACTAATTAAGTTTTTAATTATTGTATTATAATCGTCCGAGATATTCGATAACGACCTGACTAGAAATCGTAAATTACCCTCGCATTTAAGGGAGGAGATGATTGAAGTCGGTAATTTTTTTTTTATTATTATTTTTTTTTTTTTTATTAATAATATTCAATTCTAAACGTCCTCTCTCTTGGGGGGAGAAATATCGAACGCGATGTTGAGCATCTAATATCTTTAACTCCTTTCGTTCCTTTCGGAAAAGCATACTTATCGAATTAGGAATTTGATCATCTCTTCTCGTTTCATGCTCTCGCTCTCTCTCATTGGTCAGATATATATTTTTTTATTATTATATTCTCTAAACAAGAGAGAGAGAGAGAGAGTGGGGTTTTAATTGGGATCAACTTGATATTCCCAATTTCTAAAATAAAGTTGGAAATTAAGTTTAATTATCTAATAGAGGTGGCCGATTATTACAAGCGAGTAAATTTAATTATTGAATATGTATATGTGTTTATCTGATGGATTATATACGAAATAGATTCTAATTGAATTATTCTACTTGGGGGGTGTATTAAAATCTTTCTTTTTTTAAATTTCTTCTATCTATATATATCTATATAGAAAGAAAGTATTGAATTTATTTCAAAAAATTCGAGATTTTGATGGAAATACACGTTCTTCAGAGGGCAAAAAAAATGGGTTACGCGAAATATCTCAAAAACAAAAAAGAGTTACAAAGTTGAAATTATTTATTTAAATTAGACACCCACCTATGGCGTGAAAATAAGATTTTAATCTTAATCGGCCAAAAAGTACTAGTACGTTCCTGATGTACTTTTTTTTCGAATTTCAAAAAATTCGCTCCAAGGATTTTTTTAAAATTCATAAATCAACTATTTTTTAGATGCTCTTCTTAAAATGTATATTCTCATTTTGCCGTTGAAATCTTCTGAAGACCACTTTACTCCAAGGGCTGATACAAGGGGGGTAAAGGGGTAATTACCTCCGTGAAATTGAAAATGCCTTTTCCGAAAAAAAAAATGTATTTTTAATGTAAAATTTTAAAAATTAATACTTAAAAATTAGATTTGTTTTTATATTCTGGCAAACAAGTACAGAATGCGCCTTTAAATTACCGAAATTAGTAAATAATAGTGTGCTGTGCGACGAATCACACCAGATTACCCCCCCCCGAAAACACCTCTGGGTCCGCCACTGCTTTACTTCTTGTACTTCATAGGAAGGATAGGAGAAATGATTGCCGTGGTAACAAAAAATAAATATCTTCCCATACTTTTTTTTTTAATTCCCCTTTTCGGCTTCAGAGGCCATTAGGGTTTTAATTTTACATATTATTAAATTTATAATACCGATGGCTACTGGGGACGTTCTGTTACCGTGAAAATACTTCTGGGGTCACCAATTCCAGATTTCGCCGCGCTTGGCATTGCTTAAAAAATTTTCCGCCCAACGTGTTCCCATACTTATAAATTTTACATCTTGAATTCTAAACAAAAACATACTAAAGTCTTTGTAAAAACTATTTACAAATTTATTGTTAATTTAGAGAGACATTTGAAAATTAGAGTGCAATTGGGTGGTAATTTTTAAAATTCCCAAACTGCTTCCGAAAAAAATACAATTTTTATCAAAAATTACTATACAATGTATGTAAAATTACAATACAACTCTACTTTTCGAAGAAAATTGTAATTTAAATTTTTTTTATTGTAAATATTTGAACGCAATAGTTTGAAAATTTACTAAATAAATGCATAGTACACACTAAAATTAAGATTTTTTTTTACAGTCTATGAACCATCTCTGTTTGGTAAATTTGGAATTGTCCATTTATTTATATTTTTTTTTTCTTTAATAAAAAATCACAGAATAAATTTAAAAAAAAAATTCAACCAATCGTTTGACGTCATCAAACGACCTTCTCTCTTGGGTTACGCCAATCGTCTTAATTTGCATACATAATATAATGAATGATTTATTTATTGATTGATCTTTGACGTTAAAAGCAGCAACAGCAGCGCCCTCTAAATAAAATTACTCCGTTCTAAAAGGGGTGTGCGAAAAAAAAATATTTTTGTATTAATACGCAATAATACAAGAGAGAGTAAATCACATCTTCATAAATTTGTTTGATCAATATTTTAGTATAATAATTTCAGAGTGGTTTTATTTTTTAACTCCCTCTTCTTTCGCCCTTGTTGAGATTTTATTAACACGTACGTCATCGTCGTCGACGTTGTTGTTGTTGTTGTTGTCGATAGATTGGATCAAATGTCATTCATTCGTTTGTGGCTAACGAAAAATAAAAAGGTAGTATGTATTAAAACCAAATGTCATTTCAGAGTAGGGAGAGGGGGATTTAAAAACATACTACATGTATAGGGAGATAATAATTGGATTGGTATTGAAATTGCTGAAAACAAATATTTTGAAAAAAAAAAAATATGAAAAAAACATTAATTTCCTCAACAAAAAAATACAATTACTGAGTAAAGTAACAGAATTTTATTTTGTTAGAATAGCGTTTGACAAATGTCAACTTCATAAATGTTATTAGGTATTCACACTTTTAAATCTGTGAGGTTAATTTCACTCGCGAATTTTTTTTTTTTTTTTTTTTTGCCCCAGAGAATGGGCAACCAAAACAAGAGGAGGTCCAAATTTGGGCTACCTTTTTGATTTTTGAATGTAAAGGATAATGTTTCTGGACATTTGGGGGAATTTAAACATTGAATCATATCCTACAATTCTGGAAAGTTTCAGAAATAAAAACCTACAGCTTCATAAAAAAATTGCTTTATTCAAAAAAATTTGCAAAAAGTTGCATTTTGAAAAAATGGGGTCCAAATATGGGCTACCTCTAATTTTATATAAATTTAAACACAAAATCGTAAATTTACTTATAAAAATCACATGTATACACTGTATTCAGAGAGAGATGTGTATACGATACACACCTCTTTTCGAACCAGCAGATTCTGTTTATGCCCACCCATGACATGTAACACACTGCAACTAATCGTGTAATTTCTACTATAGCTACTTCAGATGTTACAGCTGTTTCTTCTTGTTGCTTAGGTTGTTCTGTGGCTCAAATATGATTAGTAGTAAACCTCTCTACTCAGGAGAGAGGTAGTCCGTTTTTATATTTCACTCACTAGACCAAGTTTAGACCAAACCTCCTTTTAAAAAAAAAAAACCATTACTGGTATGAAGTAGAAGGTTGAATGAGGCATTGAAACCGTTCACCAACTCAACGTTAACACAGGCTCGCATCCAAATAACATTTACAGCCAGCTGGCCAATGGAGCAAAACAATATTGTACATAACTGCTGAAAGTTTGATGATGGAAAAACACTACAATCAGATTATTTTTTACGAACAGCTTCTGAAAGTGTTGACTTATGGGCCTCCAACTGTTCGTCGCTTTTCAAGGGGATCTAGGAGACTATTTTCACGCTATCTTCGATATAGTGCGAAACCCTCGGGCTTCACAACAGAAACTAGCCCGTTTTTAGACCCTAGCCCGTTTTTGACCTTCTCTATAATTCTTATTGCTTTGCTAAAACTTTTATTACTATATAGTCTACTAGTAGACATGATGAAAACAAATCGGTGATTGAATTACTTAATAGTCTAATGTATTAATACTAGCCCTCGGGGTGACGGTAGAGATGGCTACGGCCAGAGGCTGCCAGGGTTTGAGGTGTGTGCCTTCGTGCACGAGAGCAATTTGAGATAAATAAACGGAATATTAGTGCGGGTCAATTCTATTAAGGGGGAACGGGAGCGAAGGTGTTACGCATGTTTTTCCTGATAAGAAGGCGTTGTGTGTCATAAAAAGTATGCCCAAAAAATCAAATAATTCAAAAATTTGCCAAGAGATGTCAGAATGGTAGCTAATAATATTTAATGCATTTGGTTGATTTTCATTGATCTTTTAACAATAAATACTTTAGAAATGTTATTATATATTATGTATCTTTTATAAAAGCATAAAAACATATAAATATAGGCCAGGATATACGCCATTAGGGGATCAGCTGTTAGACTATCCTTGCCATCTATTGCAAGAATGCTGAACTAATTTGACAGTTGGTTTTTAAATAAATCATCTAAGCTTATTTTAAAAATTTCTTAATTAATATAGGATTAATAATAACAATAAATTCATTTCTTTTTAAATTAAAAAAATTTAAAGATTATTGGGACAGATTTTTTTTTTGTATTTGCTAGATAACAAAAAATTAATTACGATAATTTTTTAATAAGTCATTAAAAAAATTATACTGAGGTCCTAACATATAATAATAGCCTAATAATATGAAAAATTGAAAAGAATTTTTTTTTCAATTTTGTATAAAATATTCATGAACAAAATAATTATGTGAAGTTTTTTGTGAAGGTAATTTACAAATATAAATAAGTTTTGAATTGTGAATGAAGAACAAACAAGATTGTTGCTTTTAAAATAAGAATAATACCCTGGTAGGAATACACAATTGGGCCAAGCCTCGGACTAGGCTTGGACCAATCGTGCCGAGCATTGGGCGAGGCTTGGGGCAAGCCTTGTCTAACCATTGGGCGAGGCTTGGTCCAAGCCTTGGAATGATAACAATGTACCCAGCCTTGGGAATCAAAAAAAAACCAAGGTTGGCCCAAGCCTTGGAAAACAAAAAAATGAATGGTCGATCCAAGCCTCGAGGAAAAAAAGTTGTTTCTCGAGAGATTTGAACTCGAGCTTTTTGGTTTTGTTCTTCATTTGTTCACTGCCTTTACGCTCTCGTACACAGTTGTTATATTGATATGACTCTCTTTTAAGCTATTTGATTTGCCTTTTATTTTAGCTAAATAAACTTTATCAAACAATCACCAGATTTAAAATATATATTACTGTTTTTTTCAATTAATAGTACTTGATTTAATTTAAATTTTTTTTTTTTTTTAATTACATGATGGGTCAATTAAGTAAGCATTGGGCCAAGCCTGGTCCGAGGCTTGGCCCAATGGTCACTACCCAAGGCTCAGTTTAATAATATAATACCATTGGGCCAAGCCTCGGTCCAGGCTTGGTCCATTCGTCTTCCCAAGGCTCGGTTTAATACTATTGGGCCAAGCCTGGTCCGAGGCTTGATCCAAGGCTTGGCCCAATGGTTTTATATAATTAAACCGAGCCTTGGGAAGACGATTGGACCAAGCCTGGACCGAGGCTTGGCCCAATGGTATTATATTATTAAACCGAGCCTTGGGTAGTGACCATTGAGCCAAGCCTCGGACCAGGCTTGGTCCAATCGTCTTCCCAAGGCTCGGTTTAATAATATAATAACATTGGGCCAAGCCTTGGATCAAGCCTCGGACCAGGCTTGGCCCAATAGTATTAAACCGAGCCTTGGGAAGACGAATGGACCAAGCCTCGGACCAGGCTTGGCCCAATGGTCACTACTCAAGGCTCGGCAAATGACAACTGGCCCAAGGTTCGGCCAATTGTCAGCATTGGCAATTCCTACCAGGGATATTCAATAAGAAATTATTTTTGTTAATTTTGAAATATAAATAATTCGGTGCTAGTTTAGATAAATAATATAAAAAGCGAGTAATTTGTAAAGTAGATTTAGTGAAAGAAAGTCACAACCAACAAAAGAGAGGTTATTATTATTTTTTTTTAAACACTCACACTTTTCTCCCATTCACACACACACATACACAAAGTCTTTTCGGCAACTTAGGCCATTTAAGACTTTTTACGATACCTGTTATTTGTAAATATATCATTTGTGAATCCAAGCATTTTTACTTAACCAATTTGGTATCCAAATAGCTTAGCCTAAATAAAATCATCAGACTGCCTCGACCCTCGACCCTTGGTATACAAGGCAGGTGCACTACCAAATACGCCAAGCCCGAGAGCTATGGATAATATTGATAATAAAATATGTCTATACTCTTACAATGTTGTAATGAGGAACTGGTGCTTGTTGGGTGCCAAGAATCATAACTATCAGTTTAAAAAGAATCAGACTTTTCATTTTTAGCTCCATTATTCGTAAAAATCCTTTGAACATGTAGTAGAATTAATTGAACACTAGTGAAATTTTCATTCACTCCAGATTTCGACGCCATTTTGCTGTGGCTTATGACTATCTTACTTCTCAAATCATCACTAGCTGCCCAAATAAAGAACTTCCGCCTAACATATGGACTCAATTATTGTAAATTCAAGCACTTTCTTTGTGTGGTATTAAAGAGGGATATTTATCTCAAAAATGACAAAATGGTGGTTTATTGCTATATTCCACTAAGCCCTTCAAATGCTTCGATTATCATAGAAAAGAGAAGTTTAAAGTGAACATTTTTTTTTATTAATAGAAGCGCCATTTGATCCCTGAGGATGCGGCCCCAGGATATCCGCTCTATAGGCGTGTGAGTTGACCTATGCCTATGACACCCATTATACCAACCAATTCGACCAGGGGGTGGGGAAAAAGCCCCACGCATCCTCATCCATGTCCCCACTTAACAATCCATAATTTCAGTTGTTATTAATAAAATTTAAAAAAAAATCTAATAAGTTTAAGAATTAAAATACATGCAAAAATCTGGTGTGACTGGTCGCACAGTACAGAATTCTTATACCTTTGGTAAGAGAAAATTGTCTTCTGTGCTTGTCACAACAGAGATTTGTGTCGACATTTGTTTAGTTTCCACCATGGGGGGGGACAGCTCTATGGGAAGAATGTTTATAAGTTTTTAGTTATCTGATATGTGGCTAGATGGCAATACTAGACTAGTTAAAAATTTATCCTGTAGAGTTCGTTCCATTCGCCAACAAAATAACATTGTTTGATGAGTTTAATAACAAATAAAAAAAAACATTATAAATTTGAATTAAATGAAATTGTAACGTGCCCTACTCAATTAATCACACGCAATTATTGCCCTTCGTATTTAATATGCCCTACGTGTTTAAAAAATGGGAAAGAAAGAAGTAAGTTCTTAATTTGCTGCTCTTATAATTAAATTTAATTGTAATTTTTTTACAATTTGCAATAAATTTTCTTAACACTAATTTCTCTTTTTTTCATTTACTGTTCATTTTCATTGACCCTGTTATGCAATGGTGTGTCAAAGACCAAACATCGAGTTTTGAGAAAATCAACAGTTTTTTGTTTTCATTGGATTATATATAATTTTTGTTGTCAATTGTGCAAGTAACATTAAATATAAATTTTTTAATGACATATTTAATAAAAAATACTATTAATAATTATTAATTCATTTGAAACAATATTCCGTGCTTAACTCAATTTTGAATTTTTTGGTCTTTGACACACCATTGCATAACAGGGTCCAATTTTATTCTCGTATCTCAGTTTACAACCATCATTATGTTAATTTATCATTTACTAAACTCTAACCTAATTAAAAACTTTTGAAATGGAGATGAAAATTCTTTCAAAAATGAACTCAGCATGTTCCAAAACCACCAATACCAAAGTTTCAGATTTTTGGCGCCCTAAAATTTTTTTGGGACGACTGTGCGGTGGTACACGCCGGCTTTTAGGACCAAACTTGAATGTACCACCTGTGGCACACGCCAACCAAGGACCAATGGCTCATGTACAGTAAACGCCACAATTAAGCTCCTCCAGATAACTAGAGCTTTAAGTTATATTTAGGGCTCGGATTTATAGGCACTGAAAATCTTTAAAATAGGCAGGCAACTAAGCACTAAAAATTAATAAAATAGGCACTTAAAAAGGCATTTATTGTAAAAATAGACACTTAAAAGGCATTATTTAAGCAATAATATAAAAAAATTTAAAAAATTGATGTCTTATTTTTGGTAATCTGGTGTGACTGGTCGCACAGCACACAATTTTTTCTTAATTTCGGTAATTGAAAGGCGCATTCTTTACTTGTTTGTCAGAATATAAATACAAATCAAATTTTTAAGTATTAATTTTTAAAATTTTACATTAAAAATAAATTTTTTTTTTTTTGAAAAAATGTATTTTTTTTTTAAATCTCGGGGGGGGGTAATTACCCCTTTTACCTAAATTTTAAGCCATAAATTAAAAAAAGGCAAATAGGGCGAAATCCGAGCCCTAGTTATATTGCATAGTATATGGTGAAATAATTTTAAATTTGAAAAGGTAAAATAAAATCATCTCTACCAGATTTTACTTTTTGCCTTTTCGGTCATTAAAACTATTTCACTATACCCCAGAAACTAACTATACCATATACTTAAGGCAGGGCCGGAACTAGAAGATTTTTGGGGGGGGGGGCAAAATTTAATTTGCCGCCCCCTCCTTAAAATTTTCTATACAAAATTCATATCATTTTTAGTAAATCTTTCTTTAATTGCCGCCCCCCCCCCCCGATATCTTCCGCCCGGGGGACATGCACCTACTGCCCCCCCCCAGATCCGGCCCTGACTTAAGGTTCTAGCTATCAGGTGGGGACTTAATTGCGGTGCTCACTGCAAGTAGTCAAGTTTGATACTAAGGTGCTATGGAAAACTAAATATATCTCGACACAAAAACAGTACACCGATGCCCCGGAAAGGCCGGAGATCTTGGGGGCCATGGGCTCACACCCTTGTTAGAGAAGAATGTGTTTATTAATTTAAAACATTGCACTTGTGTTTTGTGTCATATAATAAATCTGGATGTTTATAACTCGACTCTAATTCTATATTATAAACCAATTTCTGTAATATAAAAATAATTGTTTTAATAATATATAAAAGTGATTTTAAACTCGGTTGTTTTATTTCTACACTTACCATATTCTTTAGAACGTAAATCGAGATCTCTTTCTCTATTCATGATAGGTTTATTTAATAATTAGAAAAAACTTATCACCGCATACAACGGAAACCTTCCAGATCATATATATATATACTATAGAAACAACTAATATCTTTCAATGTTAATATTTTTATATATTTTATTTAAAATAATATATTTTAGTCGGTGAGAGTGAAATTAAAATATAATTTTTGCAAATGGAAGAAAATATAGATAAAGATTCAGCAAAAAAAAAAAATGACTTTGATTAGGTTTGAACTCGGATCCATTTGAATCATGAGGGAAAAATTTTTGCTGACCGCTTAACCCATTCGGCCATCGGTCCCTTTTAATTTATTCATTAAAAATAGGTCTTATAAAAATTGAATAAAAGACTTTAAAAATTTTTTTTATTATATTGCACTTATTATATATCGTTGTTTTTTTTTTTTATTTTATAAAAATTAAAATAATATAGTCAATATTTCAATAGGATACATAGGTTTCGAATTATTCAATAAGCAACATGACAATTTTCATATGGCTAATGCAATTAAACCAAAAACACTATATCATATATTATATATCTAAATTATTCTTCAGTTTCCGCAGATTTCAAATATATAAACCCCTTATCTATATATGATTTAATTTTTGAGATATTAAGGTTCAAACTTAAGTCTAATGACAATTTTCATATGCCTGATCCAATTAAACAAAAAATAGTCTATCATATATTGTATATCTAAATTATTCTTCAGTTTCCGCAGATTCCAAATATATAAACCCCTTATCTGTATCTGATATAATTTTTGAGTTATTCAAGTTCAAACTTAAAGCCTACTTTAATCCTTAATGACATTTCGTGTCTCCTCAAGGGTCACAAATAAATACTTATTTAACAAGCATCGACTTGAACCAAAAAATTAATATGGGTTTAGGATTAAAAGAAAGAGTTTTTTCTAAATTTTCATAATGATTGGTATTATATTATATAACGAAATTAAATATTGAAGTTGATTTTCAAAAGCGATTGTGTTCTGCTGAGTGAAGCGAGAGGCGCTCTATGGGTCCGTCTCTCCTTCCATCGCAGATCCAAATCGTTTTTGAAAATCAACTTCAATATTTAATTTCGATATTTAATAAGCTACCAATCATTATGAAAATTTAGAAAAAACTCTTTCTGTTAATTCTAAACCTATATTATTTTTTTGGTTCAAATCCAAGCTTGTTAAATAAGTGTTTATTAGTGACTTTTGAGAAAACATAAGTGAGTTAGGCTTAAAGTAGACTTAAGTTTCAACTTTAATAACTCAAAAATTATATGACGTACAGCTAAGAAGTTTATATATTTGAAATCTGCGTAAAATGAAGAATAATTTAGATATATAATATATGCTATACTCTTTTTAGTTTAATTGGATCAGGCATTTGAAAATTGTCAGTAAACTTAAGTTCGAACTTTAATAACTCAAAAATTAAATCACATACAAATAAGGGGTTTATATATTTGAAATCTGCGGAAACTGAAGAATATTTCAGATATATAATATATGATATACTATTTTTGGTTTAATTCCATTAGACATGTGAAAATTTGTACAATATTTATTGAATTATTTAAAAACCAATTGAAATTTGAACTTCTAAATTCTTAATTAATTTTTTAGAAAATCTTAAATAAAATAAGATATACTTCTAAAAATGATAATAATTTCATTTTATTATTTAAATTTGAATAGCCGTTGAGTGTGGTGACGTCATCGAATGCCGCGTCTCAGCTGATAGCATCGATGATCCAATCAATCTCTGAATTGGACAATACTTTTTGCAATTTAGAATGCCAATTTACTAATTTACTTTTATTTCTGGAAAAAAGTACGTACTTAATATCTATGAATTATTCGCTTAGCTATTCCTTTTTAATTTTATTTATTTTTAATTTTTAGATAAAAAGCCTAATCGCCACTTTAACCTCTTTTCTACTATTTCAACGAAAGATTGATGTTGATTCATTTTTTCTTACAGGTATTATGAATAATATATTCCTTTAAAATAGTCTTTTATGAAATTGAAATGAAATAAATTTAAAGATAACATTTCAGAAATCATAAAAGTTAGGCTATTTAGTCACATGCACTCTAAAGGCTGGGGCATTTGCACCTGCAAATTAAGTCTAAATTACCGGTATATCTTATAAATTTCCAAGTAAAATTATTTAGTATATGTGAAGTTTCACTAAGTTATAAATGAAAGAAATACAGTAGAGTCCCTGTAATCCGAACCTCGCTAATCCGAACTTCCGGTTAATCCGAACTCTTTTCGCGTACGAATTTTTTTTTTTTTTAAGAGGAATATAAATGAAAATTAGACATTAAAGGAACTTTATTTTGGATAATTATAGGCAGGAGCAGTCAATAAAAATGACTCTGTTTGCTGGTTCTAATCTCGGAGACGTTTCGGTTCTTTTAATATAAGAGCCATCTTCAGTCCTTAGATTAGATATAATATAAAATTGCACAGAGTTGGTCAGTGAATCGCTTTTTCATATACATTGTTCTTTTATCGATGAAGAATTAAATATATATGTATACTTAAGATCAAAAATTTTTGACGATGATAATAACACTTGTGAGTTTTGTAAAGCGATTCACTGACCAACTCTGTGCAATTTTATATTATATCTAATCTAAGGACTGAAGATGGCTCTTATATTAAAAGAACCGAAACGTCTCCGAGATTAGAACCAGCAAACAGTCTTTTTTATTGACTGCTCCTGCCTATAATTATCCATTCACATCACAGTCACTACTTTGAAATAGAACTTTATTTTATTAAAAAATACGAATTATAAAAAATAGAGACGGTTTACAACGTTATAAATACGACTTTATTATCAAAATTAACTAATTCAAGCTTACAATTCCGGTTAATTCGAACTTCACGATAATCCGAACGACCCTCGGTCCCAATTAGTTCGGATTAACGGGACTCTACTGTATTTGAATTTATAACCCGATATATTTGTTTTTGTTTCTCTTTTCTTTTTATATTGTTAAATTAAATTAAATTACTTATTATTATTATCTTGTTAGTTCTAGTGTTATTAAGGTACAATTGAATTTTATGTTAGTTTAAAAAAAAAAATTTTATTTTGTATGGTATCTTTTCAAAAAATGTTTTTCAATGCCATGAGTTGAAGTGAATACCATTCAAAGACAGGTGAACCAGCAAATTAAAGTTCTTCCTAGAAGAAACAACTCGCACCATAGCAAACATTCCCCAACCCCTCCCACTACTTAGAAGGTAGCCTGACAGGTAGCATTCTCTTTTATTCACTCAGTCACATGTGTACTCCTGAAGATGGGTTAATAGCCAGAAATATATCGAGTTATAAATTCAAATATTTCTTTTTAGTTTATAAATTAGTGAAACCTCACATACACTAAATAATTTTACTTATAAATATGTTTCACGTAATACCTCCACCACTTTCCCTTCAAACTATTATAAATTTCTTTTGATATTATAGGATCTCGAGCCAGGTGATTCAAGTTTAAGTTGCAGGCTAGAGCAACTTGATCATACTCTACAACATGGAATCTGTGAATAAGGGCCTACTCTTGATATTTCACAAAAATTTTAATTTCATGTTTGTTTATTTCAAGAATTTCCATTATTTAAGTAAGTAGTCTAATTATATTTCCCCCAAATAATTCAAATAGGTAGAAAGAATGAGCAAATCAGCTAGTTTATATTTCAATTTATTGTCAAACCAGGGCTGACGTTTCGGTCGCATCTTCATCTGAAAATATATATCCTCGCCAAGTTATATTGGGCATACACAATTAATTGTAAATGGCTCAAACATTTTTATCTTTCACATACCATAGACAGTGTATGTGAAAAATAAAAGTTCTGGGCATTATCATGATTGAGCTACATACAATTGTGTATGCCTAATATAACTTGGCTAGGATATATATTTTCAGACATTAACCTGGCCCTGAAGATGGTCCCATATGCGACCGAAACGTCGACCCTGGTTTGACAATAAATTGAAATATAAACCAGCTGCTTTGCTCATTCATTCTACCTATTTGAATATCGACATTCAACTATATACCTCCTTCAAATATATCCAAATAATTATGATTTAATTTTTTTTCTCAATACAGTGGGGTCTTGCTAATCCGGACTTCGTTACTCCGGCATAACCGGCTAATCCGACATGTTGAAAAGCCACCAAAAAAAAGGGTAATTTAAGAAAACAAAGTGTCATTACAGACTTTTTCAAGAGATAAATATTAAATTTTGTATTATATTAAATGTTTCGGGTAATCCGGCATTTTCAAAATCCGGCATAGTGCTGGTCCCATTTAGGCCGGATTAGCAAGACTCTCCTGTATTTGAAAAGTTGAATGTTTTTTTTTTTTTTATAGACTACTTAATTGAAAATAATGTCATCCTTTTAATATTTCACAAAACACAACTCCTCATATCTACAATTTCACCGAAAAGTTCAGGTACGGTATTTGATAGTGCAACATTTGAAGAAGTCAATCAAATTAGTCATTTGCAATGTATCTTTGTCCCCATGACCTCCCGCGATTGGAACAAGCTCCCTGCGTCTATCTTCCCCAAAACCTACAATCTTCAAACTTTCAATTCTAATCTCAACAGGCATCTTCTCAGTTCCCGCAGTTGAATTCCCCTTTTATGCTTCTCTTTTTTTCTTTTTTAAATATATTCTTCCTGGCTGCATGTTACCACTGGTCATTATAGGTCTTCGGACCTTATGCACCCATTCCAAAAAAAAGTAATTTGAATAAAAATAGACTTCATCGTAACGCCTTCATTTTAATGTATGTGATATAATAATATTTGGTTCTAATTTTTAGTTTCTTTATTAATTTTCATTTGTTTTGAAAGAAACTTAAAAAATGACTACTTTTAAATTGATAAAATTTCACTAATTCTAAACAAATTTGTATTCTCTTGCAGCTCATTCTTTCAAGATAGTTTCATCATCTACAACCAATTCTTCTCGCTAAATCCAAATCCGCATTTCTCATTTGTTCGCAATGAAATCACCGTTTTTCAAAATTTTCAAGTCTTGGTAAATATTGAATTAACTCTTTTAATATATGTGAGGTTTCACTATGTTTCAAATAAAAGATAGCATAGGAGAGGTGACTCTTTGACTGGTAGCATCTATTTTTCTCTATGCACTCAGTCATATGTACTCCTGAGCATAGGCGCCGGAACTGGGGGGGGGGGGGCAAAAGGGCAAGGGTACATTGCCCCCCTCCCCACCCCTGGCATCCTATAGGGGGGACAGAGGGGGGCAATATGTCTTCTTTTATTTCATTTATTTTTAAAAATGATATATATTTACTTTTGAAAAATAAAATCTTCTAAATTAAAAAAAATTAAAAGTGTAAGAAATTCATTTTTTTCCAAATTTTTTCCAAAAATTTTTGATAAAATCACTAGCAAATTTTTTAAAATTTTAATTTTATTAAAATTGTGATTTTATTTAAAATTTTTAAAGTTTTATAGTAGATTTGTTTTTGTTTTATACTATTTGAACATATTAAATTATTTTAATTTTCTAAAAAAATTTCCCCCCCCCCCTGATTCAAATTCGTTCCGGCGCCCCTGCTCCTGAGGATGGGTTAATGGCCCGAAATATATCGAGTTATAAATTCATACAATTCTTTCATTTATAACCTAGTGAAATGTTTCTTGTAAAACCTACGTGGTGTACGACTTTCCCTCCAAAGTATATTCACATATTTCTATTCTTTTCCTGTTTATCATCTTTCATGATAAGAACTATTTAAAAATATTTCATCATTGTGGCCGAACTCGTTGCGGGGTCAAACTCTTTTCATTTGACCATAGAAAAAGTGATCTCGATACACAGACCAATCCCATGGAGCGAGAGGGGGGGGGGGCACAGTCAAATCTTGGTTGCTCCTGTGCATCGTGAGAAATTACTCATTTTAGAGAGAATATAATGTCTTTTAAAATTCCGCATTAGAGTTGTTTTATATTTAATATTTATTTTTAGCATTAATTCTTGTCACAAAATTTTATTAATAAATATTATTGTTTTATTAATACTCACTGATATATTTAAAGTCAGAACATGTAGAGTATAAAATTGAGTACAAACGAACTGATTTAGGGAAACTGTTTCCCTAGAGGTCATTTCAAACTTACATAGGCCTCCTGTTCAATCTTGAGTATTTTCTATTGGCCTACATAAAATTTTATATATATATATTTTATTTACCTCAAAATTCTGGCCGCTGAATTTTCGTTAAAGGCAAATAAATAAAAAATATTTGGTCGAAAACATTCATTTAAACTCGACACTTTTAATATTGAAATCAATTTAAAATTAAACATTTATTTCTTTCTTAAAACTTTTCTTTTGATGGCACCCAAAAAATTTTCCACCACAAACTGCCATTTTAGTACTTACAAGTGGGATTCTTTTAAATATTTTAATAATGAGCAATGAGATTTTTTTTCCTCTTCACACTTTTAATATTAAAAAGATTCCCTTTATTCTTTTCTCTCGTTATTAGATTTTTTATAAAGTACTTATTAAGGATGAAGAAATAAATGTGTAATTTTAGAATGATTCTATTTTTTTTTTTTTTTTTTTAAGTTATTGTCAATTTCTTTTCAAAAAAAGTAGATTATCTATTTATATACTGGTCCAAAAATTATCAGACTATTAGTTAAAATCATAATAATAATTAATATAACTCAAATACATTATAATCAATAAAATACATTTTTAGTAAAATCATATTGACAAAAAAGCTTATATTATTTTTGTTTAATATAAAAAAATTAGTTAAATATTTTTCGGGATCTATATATTTGAATAAGATATTAGCATGGCCGGATCTAGGGGGGGGGGGGCAGTGGGTGCATGTGCCCCGGGCGGCAGATATCAGGGGGGCGGCAATTAAAGAAAGATCTACTAAAAAAAGGTAAAATGATATGAATTTTGTATAGAAAATTTTAAGGAGGGGGGCAGTAAATTAAATTTTGCCCCCTCTAAAAAATCTCGTAGTTCCGGCCCTGTATATTAGTATTCAAAATACCCCAATTCGGACTTTTACTGAGTCATAGATATATTTAACAAGACTAGGTTTTTGTTGGTAAGACTAAACGCCCCATGGGCCCCGGAAAGGCTGGAGATCCTGGGTTAGATTCCCGGGGGCCCTTAGCCTCACCAACAAAAAATATACTCTTAAAATAAAAAAAATTGACCTTATAAAAAAACTCAATTTTTGATTTAATAATTAATAAATAGGGTAGACCGGGGCATGTTTACACGGATTTTTTTCAATGATATTTCTAATTTGTATGTTTTAACTTTGTTTTTACACAGAAGCGAGCTGGCATCCACGCGTGCGGACGTCTTGATCTGGCGCTCTACAATTTCAAGAAGCCATTGTCGACTGAGGTGTACACTCTCACTCAATTAATATTGTGTGGCCTCAGGAGCCGATATATTAATAAAATACGGCTGCCATTTCAATAAATCTACTGCACGGAGATACGGAGTTCTGGACGGATTGGACCGCGGATTATGAAAATTAATATCTTTAATATTATTTGAGAATAATAGAACTTTATAAAAATGTTAAAAACAAGGGTGGGGACCCTATATCTCCCACAACTTAGATTAAATAAAATATTAACTCAGTAACAAAAGTGTAATCAACATAAATATTTATGAGTAGAGACCGGATTTTAAGCAAAATGCTTATTGCTCAATTTTATAAGCAACCATTAGATATTTAATTTCTATACGAATTAGGAAAAACTAAGTGCATTGAGATTGCATTTTTTATGCTTTTTTTGAGTTTTCATGCTTTATTTCCCTTTCGTGCTTATTTTAACTTATTTTACGAATATTTATAATTTTTTTTTTTTTTTTTTTATTAAAAAACACTTTTTTCCCACTCACACACGCATACACCAGGGACGTATATAGGGGGGGAGGGCCCCCCCCCAAAAAAAAAAAAAAAAAAATTTCCAAAAGGCCCTGTAAAAAAATCGTTAAATTCAATTTCACTTATTCAATCTTAAAATTAATATTTTCAATTAACATTTAATAAATTATTATTATTATTATTATTCCCCTTACTGCATCCCTACAGTCACTAGATCATAGAAGAAGAGTATCTGCACTATCTCTCTTCTACAGGTATTACCATGGTCAATGCTCTGCCGAATTAAAATCAATTATCCCACCCAATGCAACATATTCACGGAACACAAGAGAGGCATCTTCCCAGCATCCCTATGCTGTTCAGATCACGACTAACAGAACAAAACAATTTCATTCGTCCTTTGTACCCATGACCTCCCGTGATTGGAACAAGCTCCCTGCGTCTATCTTCCCCAAAACCTACAATCTTCACACTTTCAAGTCTAACCTCAACAGGCATCTTCTCAGTTCCCGCAGTTGAGTTTCCCCTTTATGCTTCTCCTTTTGTTTTTATTTTCTTCCTGGCTGCATGTGACTATTGGTCATTATAGGTCTTCGGACCTTATCCACCCATTCCAAAAAAAAAAAAAAAAAAAAAAAAAATTCACAAAAAAATTATTAAAATATTTAATTAAAACAAAATAAACATTATGAAGAAGCGAATCTTTCCTAGAAAAATAAATAAAAAAGGGGAGAAATCGCTAATTCCCTCATATCCCCTTGCTCAAAGGTTGATTGCCGGCAACAATGGGGGCATTGTTCCTGAAATCAACCGAAACTCTGACAGGTTCACCCACCGCCGGAACCGACGTCACTGGTGCTCACATCACAATACTATAAAAATAAATGTCATAAACATTGACATTGAGTGGTGTCTTTGGGACACAAATTTTTTATTCCTATTTTTTTTATTTATTTCCTTTTTTTACAACATAATTCTCCTCACAACAATACGATATCTCAATTGTTAAATTATGATATACCCTACTATATTAAAACATACTCAGAACGAAACAATTTTCTTTATCTCACTCGAATTAAATTTTGTTATATTACTCTCAACAATACTTTTACAATACAAAACGAGAAATTTTGCTTTAATCACCAACTTATCGTTACAATAGACCCTTCAAAAAAAATCAACCTACCAAGCACTTTTTGCGAACGTTATTTCGGATTAAAATCCATCAAAAATTAATAAGTCGGTAATTCATACAGTAAAAATATGTTGCTATTATTTAAAAATTTACTTTCTCACGATTTTTTTTTTTTATTATAACTACTTTAAATTTCTCGCAAATCTAAATTTTTTTCTTTAAATCAAGAAATCCACTAAACGCCAAAATTCTAACTTAAACGTAAATATTTCCCCTCGCTCTAATCTTTCTTACATTTTCATTTACAACAAATACATCGAAAGATAAGATTCAACTAACACAAAGACTATAACTTCCCAGGCAAATATTACTAATTATATTTCATCAATAATTTTCACAACTAAACTTTGAACTTGCCCATTATTTTACTGAATACCTGACAAAACCACTTTTAACTCCTTATATTTTATTCACTTTCAACATGAGCCAGCCTACAGGCATTTGTTCGCAAACAAAATTTATTTATCTATGTTTTTTTCTTTTTTATACATACATATACAATTTTTTTTTAAACACTATTACTGGCAACACTCTAACTAGATGAACACAGTTCCAAGCTATTACAACAAGTCTCATAAGCAATCTTTTCATTTTGGCATTCTGGCCTCTTACGATATATATATATTTCTTTACTAAGCTACTGGCACCATGCTACACTTTACTACCCTGAACAACTGACATCTTGACTGACCATATTATCTATCTAATCATCATGAACTATTCACTATCAGAGAGGGCTGATGCCCAGGACCGGCCACAATGTGTGCCGCTCCACACCACAAAGGAAACCAAATGTCCTATGCGAATGTCACTTCAGTAGTGCGAAATATATTTGTTACCCTTCTCTCTTCAATTTCATTTAAATCGTTTGAAAGATTATTTTCATTTTCATTTTTTTCATCATTTCTAATGAGGTCTTCAAAATTAATATAATTACTATTGTTATTTATATCATCTTTATTTTTGTAAATATATCTTCTATTTCTTCTATATATATTTCCTTGGCAATTAATAAAATATGATCGAGGATCTTCAGATTTTTTAACTATTATTCCATCTTTTCATTTGTTACCCTATTCCATAAGCAGGACACTTGCCCTTGAGAGATTGAGAACAAAATTTACAATTATTTATTCTTGAAGAATTTGGTTCAAAATTATTCTTTTTATTATTCTTAACAAAAGCTATCTCTTTGTCAGAATTAGATGTAAAGGTTTTCTGAAATGTCTCGGCATTTTCGTATCTTCTACCAATATCTATGGCATCCGCAAGAGTGAGTGCTTTTTTGCTTAACATACTTTGCCTTGTGGTTTCATTATTAACACCAAAAATAATTTGATCCCTTAAATTCCTTTCCAAGGAAGAGCCAAAATTACAAGTTTCTGCTATAATCCTGAGATCTGATACCCATTCATTAAAAGATTCGCCTGGTTTCTGAGTCCTTTTTTGAAAAAGATATGTTTGATAAGCCTCATTACTTTCACTTAGGAGCCTTTCATCAAATTTTCTTACAATAACTTCAAGTTTACTTCCATCCTCTCCAGAGCCAAATTTGAAAGTGTTAAAAGTTTTAATCCCAACTAAACCCAGACTAGATAAAAATATTCCTTTTTGTACCTCATCTGGTTAAGATTTCAATTGTATAATATCAGCATAAGCAAAGAATTCCAGTTTCCAGTCTTGCCATCTTTGAGCCACTTGAGGTGAATAAAAATCAAAATTCTTGCGAGGTGAAATGCAGTGGCGTAGCGAGCTTATCTTGCGCCCGGGGCATAATACCTTTTTTAGCGCCCCCCCCTCCATTCGAAAACCATATAATATTATATGTAAAATATACAAAATTATTATGGAGGCGGTATAACTCGCCGAAAGCAAAATCTCCCCTAAAACAAACTCGCCAAAAATCCGGAAAGTTTCAAAATAAAATATTTTTAAAAATCTGGTGTGACTGTCCCACCAGATTTTTTTGTGTCGACATACGTATATATAGTTTCCGTCTATATATTAGAAGATGAAATGAAATTTATAAGCAGGGCTCGGGCCCTCGGGCTTGGTCTAAAGGCTACAGTGCTGGCCTTCTAAACCAAGGGTCGGGGTTCGGATCCCAGGCAGTCCGATAATTTTATTTAAGCCATTTGGATTCCAAATGGCTTAATTAAGAATGCCTACACCCCCAATAGATATATATATATTTAATAACGTTTATCGTAAAAGTTAGATGGCCTAAGTTGCCGAAGCGACTGTGTGCATGTGTGTGTGAGTGTGAGTGTGAATGAGGAAAGTGTGTTTAAAAAAAAAAAAAAAAAAAATTTCTAATAAAACGTCAAATTATGCATTTAAAAAGGCCAAAATATGCATCAAAAATATTCTGTGTGTGTATGTGTTCAATTTTAAGCATGAAGGAATTGAGCTAGGAAGATGAAATTTTATATTTAAGTTAGGCGCCCCCCTAGGGCGTTAAAATAAGCTTTTAAACAAAATCGGCCAAAAAACTACTAGTACTTTACTGATGTTTAGAAGTCAGGGTATCAAAATATAAATAGATATTTTCCCATACTTATAAATTTCATTACATCTTCTAATATATCGACGGAAACTATATATACGTATGTCGACACAAAAAATCTTGTGTGACAAGCACAGTACAGTACCTTTGGTAAGAGAAAGTTGTCTGCTTTGCGACAGTCACACCAGATTTTTTAAAATATTTTATTTTGGAACTTTTCGGATTTTCGGCCATTTTTTTTTGGCGAGTTTTTTTTCGTCGACTTTATTTTCGGCGAAAAATTTTCAGCGAGTTTGTTTTCGGCGAGATTTTGCTTTCGGCTAGAAAATTTTCGGTGCGTTTTTTTTTCGGCGACTTTTTTCGGCATAAATTATTATATTACACTGGCAATACATTTAAAATATATTTTCCTGAAATCAATTATAATAAAAATAAAAATTATCCAGCAATTTCTTGTTTTTCGGACCATTTGGCGCCCCTTTGTGAGTGGCGCCCGGGGCATCATGACCCCCCTTGCCCCTCCTCGCTACGCCACTGGTGAAATGCTAAAATTACTTTTATGTTCAGCCATATTTTTCACCGCTGCCACCATGTAAAGATCCAAAAATATATATATCAAAAACAAAAACATAACAAGTTGTCATAGAATGATTGTAGTATATACAAACTATCATAACAGTATTGTTCTGGGCCAAAAAATATCCAAAGGGCGATAAAGTTTGAATGAAATAACTATGGCTAATAATCGATAATTTAAAAAAAAGGCTAAAAATGGTGGTTTTTGAGCACCTCGCGCTCCCTCTAGATATTGTTTGAAAGAAGTTTTCTGGCTAGCCACTGAAAACTAATTTTTCCGGCCCACTCTAATATATATACTCTTACGTCTCCTAAAATCAGTTTTTTAAATTCATCTTATGAGATTTCTGGACCTATCAGATTTTCCATTTTATTTTTAATACCAGTATTCTCTGAATACATATGTTTGTGTGTACGGCTTAGAATGTTTGGTCTCTATATGAATACATGTCTGAAATAGAATTGGTGTTGGATTGTTGAGCCTCTGTGTGAGTTCATGTTTGTATATGTAAAGAATAGAGAGAATAGTGTTCTGCTTCTGTGAGGGTAGCTAGTTGGCCTGAGACATGCCTCTATAGATATCTCTCTGGCCTAAGGATTACTTATCTCTTTCCCATTCAAAGACATCTATCTAATTCCATCCCTCAGCAAACAATACCCTCACTTTTTTGTCTGCTTTTCTTAAAAATTTCACACGGTTCGAAGCTAATAGTGTAATCTTTAAGGTATTAATAAATTTGACTTTGTATTAAGATCAGTTCCGGGTTGACCGAGCCGGAGCTCGGTCTTTTTTTATAAAATTGTAAAAAACTAAAAAAAGTACATCAGTAAAGTACGAGTACTCGAGGGGCGAGAATTTGATTTGTATAGAAGAAATAGGAAAATATTTAAAATTTGAATGAAATTATAACAAGACAACTTGCTTGCTCCTCAATGGAAACTTCAATAAAAACACAAAAATAAGAAGTAACAGTCCAGGGAGAGCTTTGAGGAATAGCAACATTACTGGGTGGTTACTTAGAGGAGACAGGGCCTCATAAGAAAAAATTTAATCATATATTAGAGAGTTGCCCAGAAAATGCGTCAGCTGGAGACAATTAAAAATTATTATTTTCAATAAAATTAATTAATAATTAGTATTTTAATAATATAATTTAAATAATATGTATTTTTCTACTAATTGGCCTTTTTGACATTATTAAATTAAATACATTGTAAGTAATTATTGATATAAAAAATTAAATTTACAAAAATTGCACATTAATTAAAATTTAATATTCGTGGACATATTCTAAATCTGTGGGTCCAGGGTAAAGAGAGGGAGTGGTTTGACCAGGAAGCAAGCCCACTAGGCTTTGAACATTATAAAACCTTTAAAACGAAAATTGAAAAAAAAAAAACAAGTACACCAGTAGAGTACTAGCACTCGAGGTTTTCCGAAGATGAGACCTAGCGTGCAATTTGTTTTCTATACCGGAACTAGGAACGATTTAAAACTTGAAAGAAATCGTCGTTAAAGGGAATTTCAAGAAAAGAACTTCAAGAAAAGTACACCAGTAAAGTACTAGTACCCGAATTTTCCCAAAGTCGAGACCTAGCGCAATCTATCCCGGAAATAGCAAATATTTAAAATTTGAAAGAAATCTTTAAAGGGAATTTCGAGACAATTAGAAAAACTAAAATAGTACACCAGTAAAGTACCAGTACTCGAGGTTTCCCGAAGTCTAGACCTAGCGCAATTTGTTTTCTATATCGGACCTAGGAAATATTTAAAATTTGAATGAAATCCTCATGGGGAATTTCAAGAAAATTGGAAAAACCTAAAAAAGTACACCAGTAAAGTACTAGTACCCGAATATTCCCAAACATGAGACCTAGCACAATTTCATTTTGGGACCACAAATAGTATATATTTAAAATTTGAAAAAAAATCGTTAGAGCCTTTTTCGAGAACTGATTGGTATGCATATATATAAACAAACAAACGTAGGCCTACATTGCTCGTTTAAGATTATTAAAATTAAATTTAAAATAATTTAATATGTTCAAATAGTATAAAACAAAAACAAATCTACTATAAAGCTTTAAAAAGTTTTAAATAGAATCACAATTTTAATAAAATTAAAATTTTAAAAAATTTATTAGTGATTTTATCAAAATTTTTTATACAATAGAGTTGGATGCAGTGGCGTAGCTAAGGGGGGGGGGGCAAGATGCTCCGGGCGCCACTCACAAAGGGGAGCCAAAAGGTCCGAAAAACAAAAAATTGCTGGATAATTTTTATTTTTATTATAATTGATTTCAGGAAAATATATTTTAAATGTATTGCCAGTGTAATATAATAATTTATGCCGAAAAAAAGTCGCCGAAAAAAAACGCACCGAAAATTTTCTAGCCGAAAGCAAAATCTCGTCGAAAAAAACGCACCGAAAATTTTTCTAGCCGAAAGCAAAATCTCGTCGAAAAAAAACGCACCGAAAATTTTCTAGCCGAAAGCAAAATCTCGCCGAAAACAAACTCGCTGAAAATTTTTTCGCCGAAAATAAAGTCGACGAAAAAAACTCGCCAAAAAAAAAATGGCCGAAAATCCGAAAAGTTCCAAAATAAAATATTTTAAAAAATCTGGTGTGACTGTCGCAAAGCAGACAACTTTCTCTTACCAAAGGTACTGTACTGTGCTTGTCACACAAGATTTTTGTGTCGACATACGTATATATAGTTTCCGTCGATATATTAGAAGATGTAATGAAATTTATAAGTATGGGAAAATATCTATTTATATTTTGATACCCTGACTTCTATCTTTCCTATGGAGTACAAGAGTTAAGTGGTCTTCATAAGATTTCAAAAGCTGAATGAGAATATACATTTTAAATATCATCTAAAAAATAATTGATTTTTGAATTTTAATCAAAATCGTTGAAGCGAATTTTTGAGAAAATTAAAAAAAACTGAAAAATTAACATCAGTAAAGTACTAGTAGTTTTTGGCCGATTTTGTTTAAAAGCTTATTTACACTCCAGAGGAGGGTACCTAACTTAAATATAAAATTTCATCTTCCTAGCTCAATTCCTTCATGCTTAAAATTGAACACATACACACACAGAATATTTTTGATGTATATTTTGGCCTTTTTAAATGCATAATTTGAGGTTTTATTAGAAATTTTTTTTTTTTTTTTTTTTTTAAACACACTTTTTCCTCATTCACACTTATCCCTATGCTGTTCAGATCACGACTAACAGAACAAAACAATTTCATTCTTCCTTTGTCCGCATGACCTCCCGTGATTGGAACAAGCTCCCTGCGTCTATCTTCCCCAAAACCTACAATCTTCAGACTTTCAAGTCTAACCTCAACAGGCATCTTCTCAGTTCCCGCAGTTGAGTTTCCCCTTTATGCTTATCCTTTTGTTTTTATTTTCTTCCTGGCTGCATGTGACTATTGGTCATTATAGGTCTTCGGACCTTATGCACCCATTCCAAAAAAAAAAAAAAAAAAAAAAAAAACGAGCCCTGCTTATAAATTTCATTTCATCTTCTAATATATAGACGGAAACTATATATACGTATGTCGACACAAAAAATCTGGTGGGACAGTCACACCAGATTTTTAAAAATATTTTATTTTGAAACTTTCCGGATTTTTGGCGAGTTTGTTTCAGGGGAGATTTTGCTTTCGGCGAGTTATACCGCCTCCATAATAATTTTGTATAAAATGAAAGAGTGTGGGTGCAGTCCAATAATTATATTAAGAATAATTCTAACTAGTAGTTTATTTCTTGGACAGGTTTAACGGATGGTATGTATATATAATCAAAAAATTATTAAAATTTTAATAATTTATTAGTTCTTGACAGATGCATTACTGTTTCGGCCCAACTCAACAGCCATCTTCAGAACTGGACAATTAAATTATTGATTTATGTAAAGTATTTTTGACCAATTTATATATGACTTTTCACACTTTTTATCTTATATAACTTAATTATAACACATGTTTGTATGATCATATTTTGATTAAGTGTTTAATATTATGTACTTTTTTTCCAGTTCTGAAGATGGCTGTTGAGTTGGGCCGAAACAGTAATGCATCTGTCAAGAACTATTAAATTATTAAAATTTTAATAATTTTTTGATTATATAACAGTTATACATACCATCCGTTAAACCTGTCCAAGAAATAAACTACTAGTTAGAATTATTCTTAATAATTTTGTATATTTTACATATAATATTATATGGTTGTCGAATGGAGGGGGGGCGCTAAAAATGTATTATGCCCAGGGCGCGTGTTAAGCTCACTACGCCACTGGTTGGATGAGCCAAATACTCCCCAAGGGAAAAGAAATCAGAAGGCAGTAATATTTGAGCTAATATTTTAATTTAAAAGTAATAAATGTGGGGTCAGCAATTTTCCAAATCCAAATATCCAGGTTGAATGAATATATATTTTAAATGGTTTATTAGAAGATTATTGGTGTGAGAAGGAATCAATTGCAGAGCACTGAAAATAAGTCAAATTAATTAGATTAAAAAATTTATAATAATGTCAAGGAATTAGAAAATAAGTAAAGTTAACTCGTTGGGGGTGGAACTTAGCTTGAGGCCGTTGTTGCTCACAGTCGGCGGTTCAATGCTGGCTTCCTGAAGCTCCGATGAGATCCGTTTACCCCAACGATGGAAAGCAGAACAAAAAATGAATAAAAGTGGAGAAGTTTCCCAATGATGTTGGAAACGTGAAAATCTCCCAGCTCTGGATATTCAAATATACTGTACCCAACGTATCGAGGGAAACGGAAAAAATTATATTTAAAAAAAATGGAATACAAAAAAAAACCTGAAACAATAATTAATATAATTCACAATGAATTATGAAAATATAAATTGGAACAAACTTACCCTCTTTAGGGTTTTCTTTTAATTAAAAATAAATTGTATCTCCTTAGATACGAATATTCTTTTTCTGCTGGACCAAATCCAGATGAAGATAACTCAAAAATAAAAGAAATAATTCTCCTAAATCGGAGATGCGAGGCGAGTCGTCAGAAGTCGAAAGACAAAGAGAATGACCAAGGTTACTAGAGAATAAGGTTGTTCGCTCAGCTTCTCGGCCTCCCATTGGTTAATAAAATTACGTCTGCTGGGAACAGGAAAATGCGCCGGATTTAAATTTTTAGCTTATACCAATGAAGAAAAATAATAATAAACATCATTATATTTTAATTTAAACTCACCATTTCATTATTTTTTAAGTTGAATCCTCATACGAAAACCAATTTTCATATTTTTATTTGGGTTCTTACGGTAAGCTTCTGAATTTTTCATTTTCTCTCGAAGACATCCAGCATCGGCGGATGGCGGAGGTCCTCGATCTCGAATATGTTTTAATAATTTGTATCAAATTTTCTTTTCTTGATAAATTATCAGGTCCGTGTACTTGGTTAAATATTTTTTTAAATAATTCATTTTTTAACCCCTTCTTCTGACGATACCCGTAGTCCATGGCGAGACATCCCTAATCCATCCCAGCGATGCACTGGAGGATTCTCCCATTAAAACTCCTTCCTGTTCATTGACGTAACTAGAGAATTTGGCTGAGGGGGGGGGCCATGGGACCATACATCCTCGCCTGTGGGGGGGGGCATAGGACCAGCAGCTATCCTCCTATTTGGCTGAAGGGGGGGCCATGGGACCAGCATCCTCGCCTGGGGGGGGGGGGGGCATGGGACTAGCAGCTATCCTCCGGTGGGCCTGGAAAGCCCCATATTTTCTCAATTTTTCTTGGGGCAAGGAGCTTTCTGGGGGGGGGGGGGGCACGAGCCATCTGGGGGGCCAGGCCCCCCCGGCACCCCCTAGTTACGCCCATGCTCCTGTTGGAGTTCCTATTCTTTCGGCGGGCTTTTCCACTTGCCAGGAGGCTGCGCCCCCTGGAACACCTTGCTCGCCGAATTTATTCTTGCTCACTGTTTGAAAATTTTTCAATCA
Source organism: Euborellia annulipes (assembly GCA_023213315.1). Classification (NCBI taxonomy): domain Eukaryota; kingdom Metazoa; phylum Arthropoda; class Insecta; order Dermaptera; family Anisolabididae; genus Euborellia; species Euborellia annulipes. Next base: position 10,052 of record JAKCPI010014964.1, on the reverse strand, counting down.
CTAGCCTTCGGCTCTCCTCTCTGATTTGGTTTTAAATTTCCCTATTTGACTCAACTTCCTTTTATTCTGCCCAATCAGCGCACTGATAGGCACATACACACTACTAACACAGGAAGTCAGCGGCTAGCACTTTATATAGTGTACTGATAATGATATTCGAGAACGAGGACCTTCATCCGCCTTCGCTGGATGTCTTCGAGAGAAAATAAAGCAGAAGCTCACCATCGGAAGGTAAAAATTGTGGTATTCAACTGCCAAATAAAAATATGATGTTTTCATATGGAGGGATTCAACTTCAAAAAATAATGAAATAGGGAGTTCAAATTAAAAATGATATTCGAGAACGAGGACCTTCATCCGCCTTCGCTGGATGTCTTCGAGAGAGAAAATAAAGCAGAAGCTCACCATCGGAAGGCAAAAATGTGGTATTCAACTGCCAAATAAAAATATGATGTTTTCATATGAGGATTCAACTTAAAAAATAATGAAATAGGGAGTTCAAATTAAAAGGTAATGATTTTTATTATTAAGCCAGATTGACCGTCTAGGAACCTGTTTGACGATTGAGCCAATCATTGAAGGTGATTGATAGAAAGATAAAAATAAATAACTAAATTGGTGAAAAAATATTAATTTTCTAATAAATAATAAATTCTAAAGTTGTAATATAAACTTTATTTTATTAAAAGAATAATAATATAATTTAATTTAAATTAATATATTATTCATATTTTGATAGTTAAAAAGTATATATGGGCATTATGGATTATTTTTTTTTTTTTGTAAAGATATTTTGAAAATTAAGAAATGGTAATACAAGAGTTTAAGTAGCCGCCTTTTTTCTGTTCCCGGGTGACGTCATTGCGCAAGATAAACCAAATTTGCTAGAGTTCTGCGCACGTGAGCGAACCCCCTGAGAATGACTTGCTTATTCGCGGCATAGACAAAGAAAAGAGGATGCACAAACGCGAGCAAATGAAATGATGGCGCGTCAATCGGTGTGAAATTGAAAAAGTGCATTTTGGCCAAAAAAAGGGTCTATATAAAATATTTTCGAAAAAAATAAATTTCTTACTCTTTTAATTTTTTTTAATTTAAAAGATTTTATTTTTAAAAAAGTAAAAATGTATCATTTTTAAAAATAAATGAAATAAAAGAAGACATATTGTCCCCCTCTGCCCCTCCTATAGGATGCGGGGACAATGTACCCAGTAGCGTAGCCACCCCCCCAAAGCCTTCACCAAAACAAAAAAAAATACTTATTGTTTTCCCTAATTTTTTAAAAATAATTATTTTATTAACTCTCATAAATTCTGAAATAATGGAAAAAAATCTTTAATATTTACGAATTTTGTATTAAAATTATTTTTTATTTCAAGAAAAAAAATTTTATTTTATTTGTTTTTTATTTATAATTCTCATATTATCTAAAAAAAAGTTTCTCCTCTTTAAGTTTATTGAATATGGGGGGGGAGGATCCCCCCTCTCCCGGTTGTTCATAAAATTTTTGGGCCCCCCCCAAATCCTGGCTACGCTACTGAATGTACCCTTGCCCCCCCCCCCCAGTTTCGGCGCCTATGGTACAGCATTCGGTAAGAGAAAGTTGTGCACCGTGCAGCCCCACCAGATTTTATTTTGTTGAGATATTTTTAGTTTCCCATATCAGCTTAGTTCAAAACTTGACCACTTGCATTTCATAAGTAAAAATCTGAAATACTATATCAGTAAAGTGTAGGCCGTAGTTTCAGGGCAAAATGCGTATATACATTTTAAAGAGTATCTAAAATATAATTGATTTATGAATTTTAATCTAAATCATTAGAGCCGATTTTGAGAAAAAGAAAATTCGAAGTCTAATTTCGCAATACTTTCTCTATATATACTACATATATAGGTAAGAGAAAGATAAAAATATATATCAATAGATGTTTAGGCACTAATATTTTTTATTTATTTATTTTTAATTCATATTTTAGGAATAAAAATTAAGATAGAACATTATTTTTGTATTATATATTTGAATTTAGCGCCTTCATTTTCTGTGACTTAATTTGGAAACTGAGAATCTGAACAGACAAATTTTTATTTCTTTTCTCTGCTTCTACTCGACCGAGTTGTCTATGGTCTATGACCAGTATCGGTATTTCCTTTCGCGGTTAAACATATCGTCGTTTTTTTTAACAAAATAATCCTTTTTTTTTAACTATAGTCAGTTTATTTTTGTTGTGCTTAATTATTTAAATCAACCATACAAGACTGCAAGGTAATTAATATATTTTATAATCATTTTATAATAATATATTTGTTCATTCCTTTTTTCCAATACGTCTAATTCATGTCATTTAACATCAAAAATTAAATTAGCAATTGTTTAACATATTAATAGTTTTCAAAACCTATTCATTTGAATCAAATATTAATATTCCATCAACTACTCTATTCGGAATTGACATTTCATAGGCTATTTATAAGGTGACTAATAAAAACGCATTTTTGTAAAGAGAAAAAGAAGCCATCCAGAATATAATTTATATATATATATATATAGCTGATTTCAAATCTGTTAACCAATATTTTCCGTCACGTCAGGTTTTGGAGATGCAGGTATGGTCGTACTTGGTGCTCGTATAGTGATTGTTAATTTACTTATTGTTTTTATTGACAGAAATTTTACATTTTACAGAATACGTTTCGTATCTAATCTAATCTAATTATATTAAACGAGCAATGTACGTTTATTTGTTTGTTTGTTTATATATATGCATATCAGTTCTCGAAAACGGCTCTAACGATTTTTTTCAAATTTTAAATATATATTATTTGTGGTTCCAAAATGAAATTGTGCTAGGTCTCATGTTTGGGAAAATTCGGGTACTAGTACTTTACTGGAGTACTTTTTTAGTTTTTTCTAATTTTCTCGAAATTTCCTTTAAAGATTTCTTTTAAATTTTAAATATTTGCTATTTTCGTGATAGAAAACAACATGCACTAGGTTTCATCTTCAGGAAACATCGAGTACTAGTACTTTACTGGTGTACTTTTTTAGTTTTTTCCAATTTTCTCGGAATTCCGTTTTTGGTGGCCTGGCAACGGAGAAGAGCAACAGTCACCACAATCGTTGCGGTTAAGTGATGCCAAGCGCGGCGATTGAGGGAGTCCAGAAGAAATTCTTGAGATATTTATTTTATAAGAAAGTCGGACTCTCTGGGGCTGACATTCCATATGGAGAGCTATTGGTCCTATTTGACCTTAAGAGCCTAATTGAAAGGAGACCACCTCCTAAGGAATCTCCAGAATCTCTTGGAGGGGCGCTGGGACTGCAGTGAATTACTGGCCAAAATAGGTTTCAGAGTCCCAGCGTTTGCCTCGAGGTCTGGATAACTTTTTTATTTGCCGCGAGCTAGAACCAGAATGCTGGAAAAAAGTCCAGTCTTTCGTATGGTATCAGAATATGGCGGCAGAGAGTCTGACCTTAATGATCAATTATGATTTTATTGTTAATTTTGTATTGAATTTGAATTGTAAAAGATTATTGTTCCTGTTCTCTTCTCCCCCCCCCTCCCTTTATTCTCTCTGTAATTAGAGTCACCTCTGTTGAGAGTCTCAATAAATTTATTTATTTATTTACTCTTGTACTCCATAGAAAAGATAGGAGAAATGGTTGCCATGGTAGCAAAATATAAATATTTTTACATACTTATAAATTTTAAATGGCCCTCGGGGCTTGGAGTAGTTGGTAGCGTGCCTACCCTCTATAGCGAAAGTCGCGGGTTCGGACCCCAGGCAGTCCGATGATTTTATTTAACGTATTTGGATACCAAATGGCTTAAATAGAAATGCCTGGACCCCCAATAGATATTTTAATAATTAACGGTTATCGTCAAAGTCTTAAATGGCCTAAGTTGCCGAAAGACTGCGTGAATGAGAAAAAAGAGTGAATGTTTAAAAAAAAAAAAAAATATTTACATCTTGAAAATCGAATGTTCTGTACTGTTGGAAACTAAATATATGTCGTCACAAAAAATCTGGTGTGACAAGCACAGAACACACCTTTCGAGTCCCGAAGATAAGAGAAAGTTGTGTGCTGTGCGACTGTCACACCAGATTTTTAAATTTATTATGTCTCTCATTAGAGAACATGCCATAAAAGAAAACAAAAAACCTGTAAATTGGATTTATAAAATTGATAAATAAATTAATTATTTTTGAACTTATTATATAATTAGAATTTCTTTTCACGCGAGATTTAATCTATAGAAATTGTTTAATAATATGAGGATGTGGGTAATTTTTAAAATTGATAAATAAATAATTTATTACTTTCTCTTACCTCTATGTATATCTTATCTTATCTTATTATATTAAAAGAGCAATATACGTTTGTTTGTTTGCTTGTTTGTTTGTTTATATATATGCATATCAGTTCTCGAAAACGGCTCTAACAATTTTTTTCAAAATTTAAATATATACTATTTCTGGTCCTAATATGAAATTGTGCTAGGTCTCATGTTTGGGAAAATTCGCGTACTAGTACTTTACTGGTGTACTTTTTTAGTTTTTTCCAATTTTCTTGAAATTCCCTTTAAAGATTTCTTTCAAATTTTAAATAGTTCCTAGTTCCCGTATAAAAAACAAATTGCGCTAGGCCTCGTCTTCGGGAAACCTCGAGTACTAGTACTTTACTGGTGTACTTTTTTAGTTTTTTTCCAATTTTCGTTTTAAAGGTTTTATAATATTCAAAGCCTAGTGGGCTTGCTTCCTGGTCAAACCCTCCCTCTCTTTATCCTGGACCAACAGATTTAACTCTCCACGAATATTAAATTTTAATTAATGTGCAATTTTGTAAATTTAATTTTTTATATCAATAATTACATACAATGTATTTAATTTAATAATGTCAAAAGGCCAATTAGTAGAAAACCTATTATTTAAATTATATTATTAAAATACTAATAGCTTTTAATTAATTTTATTGAAAATAATAATTTTTAATTGTCTCCAGGCTGACGCATTTCCTGGGCAACTCTCTAATATCTCATGATTAAAGTTTTCTTATGAGGCACTGTCTCCTCTAAGTATCCACCCAGTATAGTTGCTATTCCTCAAAACTTTCCCTGGACTGCTACTTCTTATTTTGGTGTTTTTATTGATGTTTCCATTGAGGAGCAAGTTGTCTCGTTATAATTTCTTTCAAATTTTAAATATTTTCTGATGTACTTTTTTTTAGTTTTTTACAATTTAATAAAAAAAAGACCGAGCTCCGGCTCGGTCACCCCGGAACTAAGAAATAATACAAGCAATGTTACACACATATTTGAGCAGAAAATATTAATTTTTTTCTTTTCATGGTCCGCACTTTTAAACTTTCGTTTGTAAGTGGTTTTCGCCTCTCTTTGAAGGAACCAACAGTAATCTCCCAGCATTGCAGGGTTCCACCTTCCTCTTGGTATCTCTGCTCGATCGCGAGGATGTCTTGGTGGAATCGCTCTCCCTGTTCATCGCTTACTGCCCCCATGTTGGCATGAAAAAACTCTAGATGAGAGTGAAGAAAATGGATTTTTAAGGCATCTCTTCATACGCTTTCAAAAGTTCTGAAATAAGATTCTGGTAGTTCTCTTCTTTGTTGTTTCCCAGAAATCCACTGACTACATTTTTGAAACTTTTCCAAGCTCTCAGTTCCTTGCGGTTGTAATGAACTACAGGCCTGAGTGAGTGCACCCGAAAGCCTATCTATTTTTACATTATCTTATACTTTAAAAGTTAATTGGGAATATTATAATATTTATTTGGAGACATAAGTGAAAATTATAGTGAGATTTCTTTAATTCATTTATCTATATTTTTTTTTTTTTTTATAATAAAACTGGCTCATACCGCTTATATTAATTTACATTCGACCCTGTTTGGGGAACATGTCATATCTCAGTAACCTGACGTGATAGAAAATATTAGTTTGCAGATTTGAAATCAACACACCAAATTTAGTAAAGGCCACCCATTCTGATCTTGGGTACAAAAATTTTTTTAAAATTTGTTATTGGCTGCATTTTCTTCCCTTATTCAACAAGACATACCGTACTCAATGACTGATGATGACTTTATCTACCGAAAGTCGAAACATTTCCCACATTGAGAATTTATTTCGTTAAAAATACTGCTTTTTTGGCTGACTTCTTCATAATTTTATTTTAAGATAATTTCAAGATAGATAATCACGCATTCGAGCAAGCCTAAGATCCCGAATATTTTTATTTCTACTAGCTGCGGTAGGGTTGCCTCCGGCAACTCGGGATATGACTAAGAGTTGTCTAGATAGATGTATTTTAATTAACTGCAGCGGACCCTTGCTTTTTCTTATTTATGAGAGCCCGAGGTGCCCGTCTTTGAATCTATACAGGGGGGCTTCGCCTTCGCTCTTTAAAATGTATATTCTCATTTTGCTAGATTCCCTAAAAATTGTGGATTTCTATAGAACATATACATACATACATACGTTTTTCCCCATTTCATTTAACTTTCTCTTACGTATGTATATATGTAATGTATATATAGAGAGAAAAAGTATTGGTCAAAAATTCGATGCCGGGATTTTGATGGATATACACGTTTTGAGGTTCCCTGAATCCAAAAAAAGCGCGACATCGTCTGTGTGTCTGTCTGTCTGGGTTCAATTTAAAGCATGAAGGAATTGAGCTAAGAGGTTGAAATTTTATATTTAAGTTAGTCATCCCCCTAGGGCGTGAAAATAACCTTTTAATCAAAATCGGCCAAAGAATACTAGTACTTTACTAATGTAGTTTTTTAGTTTTTTTCGATTTTCTCAAAATTCGCTCCAAAGATTTTTATTAAAATTCAAAAATCAATTATTTTTTAGATGCTCTTTAAAATGTATATTCTCATTTTTCCATTGAAATCTTCTGAAGACCACTTTACTCTTGTACTCCATAGGAAAGATAGGAGAAAAAGTTGCCATGGTAACAAAATATAAATATTTTCCCATACTTACAAATTTTACATCTTGAATTCTAATATATCGGCGGAAACTAAATATACCTGGTGTGACAAGCACGGAACACAACTTTCGATTACCGAAGGTAAGAGAAAGTTGTGTGCTGTGCGACATTCACACCAGATTTTTTTTTTTACCTTTGTATTCTGAAGAAATTTAACTTAAGTAAATAAAAGTCGGTCAAATATATATTATCCATTTCAAAGATTAATGATTATCTTTTTATTTAAGAGCCAATATGTTTCCATATCCATAGACTATTAAATATGTCAGAGTGAATTTAGTTATTATTTTTAAAATTGATTTTGTTATAATTCCAAGTATAAAAGATAAATGGACTATAAGCTCTTATTCCACATATAAGTTTATTTTCGATGATAATTGATATTTTGTTATAAAAAATTAGTACAATTAATAAAAATAATTAAAAGCGAAAATAGAGATATATAATGTTTCAAAAGATAAGCCTCGAATATGTAATATTTGATCTTGTTCAGGAAGGTGTGGTATGGGGCCTCCGGCTGTATTTTACCCAATTTGTAATTCATATTTATGTCCGCAAACATAGGGAAGGGGATATTGCATGCTTCTTTGAACTCGCGAAACATGCCACTTACGTCACCAACTTTGTTTCTAAACATTTTATTTATATCTAAAATAAAAATCAGCGACGTCACCAACTTTGTTTCTAAACATTTTATTTATATCTAAAATAAAAATCAGCGACACCTTAAAGGATCAGGTCAACAGATTCAAATCCTATGGTCAAAAAAGGGTAATCTTGTCTACAATTATGATGATTTGTGAATTAGAAGGTTAATAGCTACCAGGGGCTTATATAGAAATTTTTTCGGGGGGGGGGGGCCGAACTCAAAAATTTTTCTGCGGAAAATTTTTTTTTTAAGAAACTAAATTTTTTTTAACACGAAATTTTTTGCGGAACCAAAGTTTTCCATCCTGCGGAAAAATTTGTTGCGCTGATGTCTGTATATCCCTACACTGAGAAAAAAATTTGGTTTTGTCAAAAAAAATTTAGTAGCGGTAACTAAATAATATGATAGCCTAGTAGGCACCTAATAAAATGTTGCGGCAACCAAATATTTTATTGTCCGTTCAATAAATTATTTACTTGCGATTACTAAATTTATCTTAAGATCACACAATATTTAGTGGTCTTTATTGAAAAAAAATAATTGTCACCACGATTTTTTTAATTTACACAACTAGATATATTATTGGATTTCTACCAAGATATTTAGTTGTGACTATATAAAATGATTTTATCGTAAGTAAACAAATAATTATCTGTATCATATGCTTTTGGTTGTGGCAAATAATTAGTTCGTAAAAAGCGTATTCAACTTATGTGCTTGCCGCCATTGCATAGTTACTAAAGGCTAATAAATATTTAGTTATCATTTAAGTAAATAAGTATTCGTCCGTATATGTTTTGGTTGTGACTATGAAACCATTTTTTTAAGCTTATTTATTTATATGGTCGCCACAATTCCATAGTTATTACTTCATATATTATGGGTATCGCGTATCTATACACTCTGTACAGTGAGGGTCAATATTAAGTCCCACCCATGCGTTTTTTACTTGTGATTATTTCATTTTTTTTATAAAGGAAAAGAAAAATCTGGATTGAAAATTTTCTAGGTTTGAACCATGAAAGTTTCCATTAAAAAATATATAATATTTTTTTAAAAACAATGAAATAATCACAAGTAGAAAACGCATGGGTGGGACTTAATATTGTCCCTCACTGTACAACTTATACTCAATAAAAGTTGTAAATTTTATGTATATCTTTATTAATCTAAACAAGATTTAAATTGATTTACTTTGATCAACAAAAAATGTACAACTTTTCTTGATAATGAAATGTACGAAGACCAACTTATATCTAACAAGTACGATATGCATACATGAAAATTTTTAGGTATAAAAAATAAAGCAATTTTTTTAAATAAATGTAAAATTAATTTTTATTTTGTACTTTTGTTACACAAAAATGTATATTATGCTTTGAATGATTGTCCAGATGTGTTCGCTGTCAACTGGATAAGAGAGATCCAAAAACAAAAAAAGTCTTAAAACAAATATCAATAGCTTCCAGGGTAGACGTAGTCGCGTACATGGTATGGCATCATTTATGCAAACGTCAAACAATTAGAAGCTCGAAAAATTGAAGAATCCTTTGCACTTCCAATGGAACAACGATATATTTTCTTTTGCGCCTTTAGGAGCTTTTTAGGGACGATATAATGTGGCAATAATAATAATTGAACAGCCACTTGAGAATCTAAAATAAATAAAACAAAATATATTATTAGTAATATTTTTTTTTTAAACATTCACACTTTTTTCACACACATACATGCACACAGTATTTTCGGCAACTCGGGCTTTTTACGATAACCGTTATAGAAAATATATATATACCTGTATATATATTTTTTTTGGGGGTCACGCATTTTTATTCAAGCCATTTGGATACAAAATGGCTTGAATAAAATCATCGGACTGCCTGGGGTCCGAACCCGCGACACTTGGTATACAAGGCCAGCACGCTAACCCTTACACCAAGGCCCGAGGGCTATAGGCAATATTAAAAGTAACAAATGTTAAAAATTACAAGTTAATATAAATTACTTTTACCTTCGTTTAAAGGTGTCGTTTTTAATAAGTTTTGGAGGTGTTGAGAGGTGTCCGTCTTATCCTTGATTTCGTTTCCTTTTTGATATGTGTGATTTGTTATCTTTTGATTTAGTTTTACCTATTGCTGGAATATAATAGCAGTCGAGATGCTCGGCTGGAAATAGTTCTACTATTTGCTTTCCTAGACCATCCCATACATCATTGCAGATTCTATAAAAACAAGAAATTAACTTATTATTAGTAATTTAAAATATGAAAATATAAAAAGGCGAAAACAAAATTATTCTTTTGTACCTGCTATTAGGATAGGCATTTATAACTTTTGCTACAATTAATCGAACTACAAAATCTCTATTCGAATCCTGCAATTTTTTATCGG
>JAKCPI010014962.1:0-25805 GCA_023213315.1 Euborellia annulipes | reverse complement strand
TTAATTTCATTTTAGAATTCATTTAGAGTTATTAACAATCTAAATAACAAAATATACTATTTAGATCATTTTAGCAAAACAAAATTCGAATCAGTTCGACACTTCTTATAAACTCTTGAATAAAATTAACACACAAACTTAATTATTAAATAAGATCCTTAAAATATGAATTTAATCAGAAAAAAGATGGAATTTATTGAAATAAATGTGCTGAAAAATTTGACAAATTAAAAAAAAAGTTTATATTTTATAATAAAAGATAAAATGTTTTTTTTTTTAATGAAAAAAGTTCAAAGGAAAAAAAAAAAATCATGTTTTGTGCTGACGAAATATGACAAATGAAACCAAGTTAAAAAAAATGATCATAATACTTTCTCTCTCATATATTTCATATAGGGTAGAGAAACTAGGATAAGATAAATATAAATTAAAGAAAATACGTATAGCCTAAATACTGTATTTAGATTGGTTAGGAGGAAAAAATATATTTTTTTTTTTTAATAATCACCTCACAAAAAAAAAATAATAAATAAATAAATAAAATAATAACAGTAGTGTTCTAAGAACCATTAATTAAACCCATGTCCGAGTATTCAAAATAATTCCAATTTATTTTTTTCCTAAATATAAAAAAAAGACAAAAGAGATTTGAATATATTCTTTTATCTTTTTTTTTTTTATTCCATATATAAAAAAAACATTTTTGTCACATGTTCCTTTTTTTTCTTTGATAACGATTATATACGATCAAGGAAGGCACTATACTGTGTATAATTGGATCAATCATCCGAAAAAACTCACCCTATCTATCGAATATATTAAATATACAGTGAGGGGATATTATAAAAAGAAGTGTCTATAAAATTTTACGATAAAAAAGAATTTGATTTGCTTTTAAGGAATATTTTTATGGGGTACTTTTGATTTCTTAAAAAAAAAAAAAGAAGGGAAAAAAGCTCAAAATATTTAAAAAAAGTTTCCAATAGGGGATGTTTTGTGCCCATTTATTATTTAGTATAGCGATAGTGAAATGTCGGAAAGTGAATAATTAAATGAGGTTAAAATCAAAACTTTTTTTTCTCTTTTTAAGGGGATGTTGTACGTATTTTACAAGTGTGGTGAAAAAATAAATAAGTAAAAGATTTTTAGATTCAGTAATTTTTCATAAATTCCAAACAACTATAAAGTGTTTTAAATAATAGATTAGAGTGAGCGAAGTTTTAAAATTCGGGTCATCAAATACCGAGAATTAAAAAAAAAAAGTAAAAGGAGAAAGTAAAATAGAAAGCTAGTAGTATGTAGTCTTTTGGAAATGTAATCTCCTTTGGACCAGATCTTTTTATCCTCAAAAAGTCTATATATTTATATATGCAAAGGGAATAAATAAATTGTTTACGTTATTTACTTTAGATCAATTTCCTTTATTTGACTGTTTTTTTAGAGGGTCAAGTAACATATAAGTTACTCACAAAATTTTTTTGTTTGTGTTAGTAAACATTTATGTGAGCTTTACTTGTAAAAAAAATAAAGCTACGTTTAGAATTCAGCACTCATTTATTTATTTAATGATGTTGATTTTACGATCGGGATAGGTCCCCCAAGTCGATGAACCAATTTACCAATATATTGTATTAATATTTAAAAAAAAAAAAAAAAAAATTGGCAAGAGAGAAGAGAGAGTTATTTGCTGTTAAACAATAACAAAGTACGGCAGAATTTCTGTTAGGTCGCCCCGAAAAACAAGCGTGTGGAAAGTCTCTAAGCAGCTGTCGGTATTAAATAAAATTAAATACTGTATTATACAATCAATTCCTAATTGCCTCTGCAGTAATTAAAAAAAAATCTGGTGTAACTATCGCACAGCACACAACTTTCTCTTACCTTATAATATTTATATTTTGTTACCATGGCAACCATTTCTCCTATCTTTCCTATGAAGTACAAGAGTAAAGTGGTCTTCAGAAGATTTCAATGACAAAATAAGAATATACATTTTAAAGAGCATCTAAAAAATAAATGATTTTTGAATTTTAATCAAAGCAGCCGTCGGTAAAATTAAATATTACACAATCAAACCCTAATGGCCTCTGTAGCCCAAAAGGATAATTAAAAAAAAAATTCTTAGCACTGCCTCTTTCAGTTTTTAGACAAGTAAGAATGTTAATACTGTATATTTTGGAATCTACAAATTCATCTGCTGAGACACCATCAGAATTAATGTCGTAATTAGTAAATTAAAAATAACAGTATGTTTCTCTAAATTCTCAGTTTTTTTATTTTATTTTTTTTTGAGGGGGAGGGCGGAAGTTGGGCCTTTATATCAACTCCATCCCCTACATCTACAAACCTGTATATGATACATCGGACTATGAGAAATGAGAAATGTTTTAAAACATTAATAGATTCATTGACGAATAGTTAAAAAAATTTTTAATAATGCCTGGTCCCCAATATATATATTTTCATAATAACGGTTATAGTAAAAGTCTTATATGGCCTAAGTTGCAGAAAAGACTGTGTGTATGTGTGTGTGAATGGGAAAAAAGTGTGAGTGTTAAAAAAAAAAAAAAAAATTAAACAGTTTCTTCACTATTATACAGTATTTGTAAATTATAAGAAGAGAGCTTTTGAAAGCCTCATTGGTTTTATTTGATTCCTATCTTGCTATATTTCGATCTAGAATAGGATCATTTTCAGAACAAATGTCACTATGGGTATGTAAAATTTCAATCATGTGCATCATCATTTGATCCCGACCGGCTTCGAAACGTTAGCCTGATGAAAATCAAATAAAAAGCAATAAAATATATAAGCCTATGCCTTCTTATCATTTATTCAAATCAATCTCCAAGTATAAACTATTATATTTATTCCATAAACGATTGTTGTAAAATATATTTATTTTAGAAACGATAATAACTCTTCTGACAAATTTTATTCCTTTAAATTTAATTAACTTTATGTTGATTGTTAGATTATATCACTGTTTAATGGTCCATAGAGAGATGCTGATTTGAATCATCTGACCTACATTTATTTCATAATCGATATCTTTCTCTCGCAATTTTGGAATCAACTAGTAATAAACCCCGAAAAATTATTCCATTAAAAATATATAAATATTTTATATTCCATATTATGAATATACAATTACAATCGATTGTGTTGACTATAAGGAAATCAAATAAAGAGATCAGAGAATATTGATAAAATCTCATTTAAAATATTTACATTGTTTAATTTTGAGAAATGAGATGATGATTTGAGCGATATATTTAGATCACACCATAGAGTCTGCTCAAAGAAAATATGTTTATTAAATAGAGTATAGAAGAAAATTATTAAGTTAAGGAAGTTCATTCGAACATTAATATGCAATAGGAAGAAATTTTAATTTTTTAACCAATTATACTGGTCTGCATGAAAAAACCTGAATGGGATTTTTCGACTGTTTCTTAAAATATTTTTTTAATCGCTGAAACTGGGAAAAAAATCGCGTCAGGTTTTTTTGATAAAGGTAAATAAAGGGCGAGGCGAGTATGAGCGGCTATCTAAATATATCTCTCAAATTACCCCGAGTCCAAAACAAGCTCTGTGATTGGCTAAAGAGGACAGGATCTTATCACTATCCCTCAGCAGCAAGCCTTCGAACAGCTTTATCTCACACTTTACAGGTGTTTCAAGCAGTGGCGTCATTTGGGGGGTGGGGGGGGGGCAGGGGGCATTTGCCCCCCCCAAGGGGTCTGATTTTTATAAAATTTTATATTATTCTAAATAAAATACTCCAAAATACATCTACGAGTATACAGTACAAACTGTACAAAATTAAACAATTAAATTAAATATGTTTTGGCCAAATTTGAGTACCCATTTGTAAGTAAATTTTAAGAAAAAAAAAATGTTTGCCCCCCTAGAAAAAGTTGAAATGACGCCACTGGTTTCAAGCCCGAAATATGAGTTTATATGGTTACGATGTCCCTATTTTAGTTCTGGATCCAAGAGGTTGTGTACTTTCTCCGGGCAACTTTTTGTTTTATTTGTTGAGATCGAATTTTTGAACGTGAATTCAATACTTTCTTTATTTATATATTAACATATATAGAGGCAAGAGAAAGTAAAAATAATGAGTTGCGGCCAATGCATTCTAAGAGAAAAAAAAATTATTTTTTTAAAATCGAGAGAATATTGAAAAGAGAATATTATTTAGAAGATAGATTTGCGATGGAGATATAAAAATTTCTTAGAAATGGGTTTAATTGCTATTTCCAAAAATAAGCAGCTTCTCTCGGCTGCGACAATGCCTGGAGGGGAGGTGCAGGCGCCACCTCCCCTCGTCTCGCCGTTTCCTAAGCACCAATTTAACATTCGTTATAAAAAATAATAAAAACTCTGCAACTTAAATTGGCTAGAACTCGCAAACTAAGCCACCGAATTTTATGGGATTTTTTTTAATAAGCTCCGAATTTCATAGACAAAATGCAGTTGAGAATAAAAATTTTAAAAATTTTAATTTTTACTTTCTCTTACCTTTATACATGTTAATATATATAGAGAGAAAGTATAGGATTCATGTCAAAAATTAGATGTCGAGATTTTGAGGGATATACACGTTTTGAGGTCCCCTGAATCCAAAAAGTATAAAGTGGTTTTCGCGACATGGTCTGTCTGTGAACAAAATATCTCAATAAGAAAAGAGCTAGGAGGTTGAAATTTTATATTTAAGTTGGGTACCCCTCTGGGACGTGACAAGAAGCTTTTGAACAAAATCGACCAAAAGTACTAGTACTTTACTGATATCCATCAAAATCTCGACATCAAATTTTTGACATGATCGCAATACTTTCTCTCTATATGTTTCATATATGCACCCTGTTATTCATTAGTGTGTCAAGCGCCAAAAAAAATTAAAAATTGAGTTAAGCACGGAATATTGTTTCAAATGCTATAATTAATAGTATTTTTTAAGAAATATGTCCTAGAAAAATTTATGTTTAATGTTACTTACACAATTGACAAAAAAAATTATATATAATCTAATCAAAACAATGTAAATCAGAAAAACTTTATGTTAATTTTCTCAAATCTCGGTACCTGGCGCTTGACACACTAATGTGTAACAGGGTCCATATAGGGTAAGAGAAAACAAAGATCTTTCATAAATAAATTCAGCTAAGGAATTTTTTTTTTCGCAGACCAGTGTTATTAATGCCTTTTCCTATGATTCTTTAGAACCACAAAAAGAAACTTCACGAGTTAAGTTCACCGTATAAGTCATTATAAGTTTCCTGGCACAAATGAAAGATGAGTTAGGAAATTCAAATAAATTCCTTGAGTGGCCAAAGATTCGAAATGTGGCTGAGAAAGTAGGAGAAAATAAATGGAAATTTCTACTATACAGCTCAATGAAAGTGAATAAGTTTAATTTAACGAAATATCAATTAATATGCTAATTTTCTTTTTTTATGGTTAAGAATATATTCAGGGCGAAATACAATTGAAAAGATTCGAAAAAATTCTGATTTCCTTTCGAATCTATTGGTAACCAAAGGTTTAGAGCCCCATAGCCGGAATACGCAAAATTAGTATTCTGATCGTGACTAGATTCAATAATGTAAATGTTCACAAAATCGAAAGAAAAGGAGGAAACCGAACGAAAGAATGCAATGTCATAAAAATGTTGCTTCAAATTGTAGTAATTTTTGAGAAGGAAAAGAGAAAGAAAGAAAAAAATCAAATAAATGTTGAATTTAATAAGATATGAATAACCCTCTAAGGTGCGCGGTTTGCAAAATGATAATATCTTTCAAGTTATTGTAAAAAGATAAAAATTCATGGGGTAAAAAAAGAAATTAAAAAAAGAAGAATTTGGGAAAGAGCAAAGCGGGTGGAATTTCAAAATATGCAACAGATTTGAAACATTAAATTTTTATAGATTATGGTTATGGAGAAGAAACAACCAGCGACTGCTTTCCACGTCAAAATAATTTATTTGCAAATATTATATAAGAGTGAAGCGTATATAATAATTTGATGCTCTGAGGATGGTTTGCGTTAGGCAATACCGAAAAAATATAAAAAATAATTAAGAGAATAGAAGATAATTAAACAAGAAATTCAAATGCAGTGCACCTATTTTTCCTTATATCCTGTAAAAATATTAAGACGAGAGTAACAACATAATATGTTCCATAATTCCATAAAACATATTAGTTGCATATACTCTCAAGGATGAGGTAACAAATCTCTCTCTAGTTCAGCGCAAAGTACTGTACTTAACATTTTTTCCCTTGGGTACCATACTATTGAATGCCAAACAAGGGTAGAAAAAGTGTTAATTTGAAATAATCCTGTATAATTTTCTTTTGTAATCTAATAATAGACCTATTAATTCAATTAAATTTTAAGAGGTTAAACAGTCAAAAGAAATTTCAAAAGAAAATCTTAAAAATTAATAACTGTAAATAGAAAGAGAGTTGAATAAATATTTGAAAATCTCAAATGCCCTTATGGGGATTCGACATTGTGCTATTGAATGAATTACATCATTTAAACAAAATCACCAGAGAGAAGGATGGATGGTTTGATGGACCAGCGAGTGAATAGGCTGAATACAGATGATCACACTCTCTCACTCCTGTCTTTATATCCCGTGGGATTTTGTTTAAATGCCGCAATTCATTCAAATGTGTTTCATTTGAATATATCAACAGATTGAATGATACGCCGACAGACCTTGTTTTTGATCCTCATGTTAATTTCTTTACATTTCTTATCTTTAATATACATTTACATCTTTCTTTAGATTAGTTATTAAATTATTTAGATCTGTTGACATTTGTTTTTTAGACTATTTCAAAAGAATACGTATTTTGTAGTTTATAATAATTTTTTAATTCCTTAATTTAAGATTGAGTTATACTATTCCATTCACAAGTGGTACAGAACAATCCCGAGAATTTGAAATTCTTCAAATCTTGGATTAAAGTCAGAGACCAACGTTTGTCCCGCTCAATTAGGTTCATTAAGTTGCCTGCTGCGTTTGCTCTTCCGTCCCAATTAAATCCAATTGAATTATGCTGCGTCAATAATTCTAATTAGAATTCAAAATATTAAATTTTATATACAGTATATTTTATAATAAATATAAATAAGCTGATAAATAATTAAAGAAAAAAAAAAATTTCTTTGAGGCTGTGATTAGAGTAGAACGATCGGTTCGGTTGATAAATGACCGTCAATTTTTAAATTTTTTTTTTAATTGTTTAAGATCTCTTTCGGCATCTCAGGTCGTTTATTCCCCTATTTAATTCAATTAATTGGTATCTAATTCAATTGATATATTTTTTTTCCCTTTACGGGACGCGAACCCTCGACCTTTCGCACTGGAAGCTAATGCTCTACCTCTGAGTCATAGGTCAAGGACAAACTTTAATTAAATTAAGAATTTTTTTTTTATTTCACCCATTTAGCCCGAGGCCATTAGGCCAAAAAAGTTTACAAAAATAAATACAATAAACATAAAAAGAAAGCATACAAATAGAATATTAAAACAAAATAAAAGCAATATAAATACAATGGAGTATATGGAAAATTTGAATTAATAAATATTTTTACTTTCTCTTACCTATGTATATATGTAATATATAGGGGAGAGGGCGGGACATTGGGACACGAGGCACATTGGGACATTCGAATTTTAGCGCTACTAAATGTAAAGTTAGATTGTACACTTTGACCATTAGGGTGCATTAAGTGCCCATTTTATTATAGAAAAATTTTAACAGCGTCAAGCTACGCCATAGCTAGTTACACGTTGCTACATCATATTTGTCCTGCGTTGTAAAAAAATCGGAAATCGTTTGAGGTCGATTATTTTTCATATGAACGTTTGAATTAAGAGAGTTGAAATATTAGAGATAAGTAGACTTGTTTATTCTTACTATTTCGGTACATGCAGATGTAATTGTTTATTTTAGCTATTTGTATAGCCTCATTTTGTTTATAAACATGATTGAGGTAGATTGGGACATCTAGCGAGAGGCACATGTGGACACTAATAAATAAGAAATTATATATAATATTTAAGATATTATATTGTGGACAGGGACGCAGACAGACTTGACGGGCCCCGGGGCTACTTACCAAAATATACCAAACTAATGTGGTGCTTTATTTGAAACCTCTCGGGTATTAATCTAATTTCAAAAGACTTTCCGATGAGCTAGAGGTGGGAAATTTGATATTTAAGGGTCATTTTTGATGACGCTAATCATCAGTTGGGTTTTACCAAAATATACCAAACTAATGTGGTGCTTTATTTGATGCCTCACGCTTTCTTAATACTCTATAATAATAAAAAAGACTAAAAAGATTAAAATAAAAATATAATAAAAAAAAACTTTTAAAAAAAAATGCTTTTATTTAAATCGAACTAAAAAGAGATAAATAATTTAATTGTTCTTGTTAAAATTGTTGAATATTTATAACTTATAATAAAAGCGTGGGGCGCTCATTAATAGCTTAAGGAATTGTCTATACCCTCGGAATAATTTCGAAGCGCCCCACGCTTTTATTTTAAGTTATAAATATTCAACAATTTTAACAAGAACAATTGAATTAAATTATTTATCTCTTTTTAGTTCGATTTAAATATTTTTGTATTAAAATTATTTTTTATTTCAAGAAAAAAAAAATTTTTTTATTTTTTTTATTTATAATTATTATATTATCTAAAAAAATTTCTCCACTTTAAGTTTCTTGGAGAAGGGGGAGGGGGGGGTTCATAAAACTTTTGGGCCCCCCCCCCAAGCAGAAATCCTGGCTACGCTACTGATATCTACGGTAACAAAATTGTTTAAAATAATAAAACTGCATTATTATTTACACTTTAGATTAAAATTAGACATACAATGAAAATGAAAAGGGGGGCGATAGGTGTTAGTCAGCTTCCAGAAAGGGTTGGGGAACCACTGTGTTAGATTGTGCCACCTTTATTCACCAAATTATTTTTTTAGAACAAAACAAATTGTTTTTGTCCACATCTGCCTCTTCACTGTCCAAATCTACCTCACCCAAGAGGTACATTGGGACAATTTGGATTTTTTGGAAAATTGCAAAAATCTAATTCATCTATTGGTGAATAAGCGCTAAGCCTATGGCAATAGATAGTGCATTTATCAGTCTCAACAACATAACATTAAATGCTCAAAAATATTGAAAGCCAAACTATACACAGCTAATTTTATTTGTACTGTCCCAATGTCCCGCCCTCTCCCCTATATAGAGAGAAAGTATTGGATTCATGTCAAAAATTCGATGTCGAGATTTTGATGGATCTTCACGTTTTGAGGTCCCCTGAATCCAAAAAAGTGGTTTTCGCGACATGGTCTGTCTGTATGTGGGTGGGTGGGTGGGTGGGTGGGTGGGTGTGTGTGTGTGTGTTCAATTTTAAGCATGAAGGAATTGAGCTAGGAGGTTGAAATTTTATATTTAAGTTGAACACCCCCGGGACCGGAAAAATAAGCTTTTAATTAAAATCGGCCAAAGAGTACTAGTACTTTACTGATGTACTATTTCAGTTTTTTTCGATTTTCTCAAAATTTGCTCCAACGATTTTTTTTTAAATTCAAAAATCAATTACTTTTTAGATGCTCTTTAAAATGTATATTCTCATTTTGCGATTGAAATCTTCTGAAGACCACTTTACTCTTGTATTTCATAGGGAAGATAGGAGAAATGGTTGCCATGGTAACAAAATATAAATATTTTCCCATACTTATAAATTTTACATCTGAATTCATATGTTCCGTACTGTCGGGAACTAAATATATTTCGACACGAAAAATCTGGTGTGACAAGCACAGAACACAACTTTCGATTACCGAAGGTAAGAGAAAGTTGTGTGCTGTGCGCCAGTCACACCAGATTTTTTTAATAAAAAATTTGGCGACGCCTCAATTATTTTTGTTATTACAACAAATAAAAATTACCTCTTTTTTATATAAATTTATTAATATTTTTTTTTTTTTTTTTTTTTTTTTTTTTTTTTATCTTGTTATTGATGGATTAGAGTTTTATATAGAAATAAATAGGCTGCAATTTTTCTCTTTGTGTAAAGATATAACATCACTAAAAATGTGTCAGAGAATCCGTTCTCTCTACCGTGATTTATGTCTACTATCTATACAATACTTACTTCCTCAGCCTTTTTATATTCTGATCATATATCATCAACAAGGATTAGAATTTTTATCGTCGAAGTGAGGAAAAAAAAAGAGAGCGGAGAAATTAACGCAATGAATGGATATTTCTTAATTTGTCTTTCATTCAGGTGAAATATTAATCCTTTCTGAAGATATCTCGGATTGTTGCCTAAGTGATTTATTATCCACCCTAAAAAGGTGATTTTTTTTTTAAAGAGGTAACGTAATATCAAAGTAAGCAAATAAATTTTAATTTTATAACTCGTATTTTTCTATATGATCAGGGCCGCAGACAGGGGGGGGCAGGGGGGCTATATCCCCGGGGCCCGGGCCCTCCGAGGGGGCCCGGGCCCATTGCGCTCCCACCTTAAAATTCTAATAAAAAATAATATTCATGGTTAAAATTTCAATTAAAAAAAATCATTTCCTTGAAATTTTTTTCCTCAGGGGCCCGGGCCCTTTGAGCTCAAATCTTAAAATTTCACTAAAAAAATAATTTCCTTGAAATTTTTTCCTCAGGGGCCCGGGCCCTTTAAGCTCAAATCTTAAAATTTCACTAAAAAAATCATTTTCTTGAAATTTTTTCCTCAGGGGCCCGGGCCCTTTAAGCTCAAATCTTAAAATTTCAACTAAAAAAATTATTTTCTTAAAATTTTTTTCCTCAGGGGCCCGGGCCCTTTAAGCTCAAATCTTAAAATTTCACTAAAAAAATCATTTTCTTGAAATTTTTTTCCTCAGGGGCCCGGGCCCTTTGAGCTCAAATCTTAAAATTTCAATTAAAAAAATTATTTTCTTGAAATTTTTTTCCTCAGGGGCCCGGGCCCTTTGAGCTCAAATCTTAAAATTTCAACTAAAAAAATCATTTTCTTGAAATTTTTTTCCTTAGGGGCCCGGGCCCTTTGAGCTCAAATCTTAAAATTTCAACTAAAAAAATTATTTTCTTGAAATTTTTTCCTCAGGGGCCCGGGCCCTTTGAGCTCAAATCTTAAAATTTCAACTAAAAAAATCATTTTCTTGAAATTTTTTTCTTCAGGGACTCAGGATAGCTAAAAAAGCAGATTTCAGTGGCTAATTTTCAAAAAATTTTCCATACCCCAGATTCTCCCGGAAATCCTCTGAGATCCGTATAATTATTTCAAAAGTTGTGTCAAAAACTGTCTAAAAAATTGTTGGCATGAAGGCCACAATAGCCCTTTACATACTAAAAAAAAACTTGGGGTTTTTTTTTTTTTTTGGGGGGCCCGTATTAGTAAGTAGCCCCGGGGCCCGTCAAGTCTGTCTGCGGCCCTGTATATGGTACATACTAGTTTCAAATTTTTTTTTTATTCTCATCTTTGGTCATTCAGAATATACTTGTGTTTTTTTTTTTTTTTTTTTTTAAGGCTTAATTTTCAGTTTTCTACTTTAGTATTCCATTTTGAGGTTTACTTGCCTCAGAGGTTAGAAACCACTGACCTAAATAAAAATCAATTTAAAAAAAAATCCTCTAATCTTTTTAAGGGTAGCAGCCTTTGATAAAAAAAAATTGTCAAAGAGCAAAAGGAATAAATTAGAATCTTAATGTTTTTGAAGGGCTCAGGGGGGGAGGGGTATATATTTTTAATAAAATGGTATTTTTTTTAATAATGAGAGAAAGACTAATTTTTGAAGTTATTAATTTTAATATTTTTCAAAATCAAGAAGATTTGTGACCGAAAAGATAGCAATTAAGGGGCGCGTCTCGGAAAACCGTTAAAACACGATTGACTCGAGGCGGCACCAGATAGCGTTAGTGTTCCCCCATTAGAATACACGCAACTTGATCCATTTCATTCTAGACTTTTCAGCTAATTAATTAAAGGCAAAAAATTAATTATTTTTTAACACAATGATTACTAATTTAATTATCAACAACTTATAGAGCTCCTTTTTTTAAAATATCTTTTATTTAATGCGATTAATCTAAAAAATTTTTTTTTTTTTTTTGAAAATCAAAAAAAGGGCTTCTATAAGTTGTAGATATTTTAAATAGCTTTAATTTAAAAAAAATTTGAGGTCGATAGCTTCAAAATTGTGGCCGCTGGAAAGTCCCAAAATTAGCACCCCGAGACGCGCACCTTAAAGCATTTGAATCCCTTCGATTTATCAGGACAATCCTTCGCTTTATCACCACAGGAGAAACACCTTGTATTCTTTGCTTCTTTTATGCTTGACTTCTTTTCGCATGGGTTTTCAATTGGGAGCGACTTCTTTCTTCCTATAAACTCTTCAGTACTTCTTTTGTTAAGTTTCGTATTGGGATCTATGGGAGAGGCGTGGCTTCACCTGGTGGCAAAAAATGAACTAGCCATTGTAGGATTGAATGGCTGAGCTGATACGCAAGTACTCGTGTTTTATGAGACAAAAAGTTTAATTAAAAATAAAAAATGGGTGTGACGATAGATGAAATTTGTAGGTTTTCTTCTGCCACACTTACTAATAGAAATTTTATTTGTGGAGACAATATTATTGATCCTGGTCATGTTTTAAAGTGAGTAATAGTAATGACAGTTTCAATGACAGACCAAATTCTTGCTTTCTGTTTACAAACAACAAGTTTACGAGAAGAATTTCATGAAATAAATGATCAAATTTCATAATAATAATAACAATTGGGATGGATGCTCGTATAAGGCTGGATTAGGAAGTACCTGCAAGCACATTTGGGGCTGTACTTTTATTCTGTAACCGCTATTTATGATATCTGATATGATGTTAGCCAAAAAGTGTTTGAAATATTTTATTGTAATAATAAATACAAGATAATTAAATGATAAATTAACTAAAAAATTAATACCGGTAATTAAATATAAAATTAATAATTTTTTTTTTTGTACTTACAAAAATAATTTAGAAGATTTAAAAAAATATCACGTGTACAGACAAAAAATGTGTTTTGAGTGCACCACATAAATCAGCTCTTAAAAAAATACGATATCAGATTCCTTTGCTGGAGCACAATTGTTTTGGTGAAAAACAAGAAAAAGATAGAGGCAAAAATTAAAAAGAAGGCTTCTAAATCTGATAGATTGATTCTTCTACAATAAAATTATTTATAATTTTCACTATACTGACTTTTTTTTGGAAAAGAATGAAATCGAACTGTTTCATGCTTAGATGCATGACTTTTACACCCATAAACACAGAGTAGATACACATTGCTTTTATTTTTATAAGGAGAAAATTTCATATTTGTGAATATATTAGTGTATGTATGTATTATTTATTAATCTAACAATAATGTTTACTCGTGGGTTATAACTTTTTTTTTTAAATAATACAATTAAATCAGATGTTTAAATGTTCTTGTCCCTTATATCACGTTAAACGTATGAAGGTTTATCCTACAATCGCTAGTTCGAATTTAAGCCACCAGATAGAGTATTGAAATGCTAAAGATCCCAATAGTTTAATTTTCTCTTTAAACTGTCAAAATATTCTTTAAAATTTCCCCTAGGTGGCAGCACCTCACGAGTCGTCGAGAAAGTCTTCAAGAGGCGAAATGTAGTTTCTTGATTTGACTCCTAGGTAGCAGCACCAATCAACGTAGGCTGAACTCTATTCACGAGCTTACAAGATGGCTTCCCGTTTATAAATTCAACTTTAAAATATACTATTCTTCTGATTTGGTATTCTTTTTGTAGCGGCTTACTTGGTTGTAATAATTGAACTTCACAATTGAATTCTTTAGTCGTTTATTCTTCTTTGTTCTCCAGACTCCGTTGATGATGTTGAAAAATGGCAAACAGATCCTGGCACGAGTCCCCAAAATTGTGGGAATCTATTAATAAATAGACGGTATTTTTGGAGAATAATGAATTTATTCAATTTAAAACAACAATTAAAAAAAATCTGGTGTGACTGGTCGCACAGCACACTTTCTCTTACCTTCGGTGATGGAAAGTTGTGTTCTGTGCTTGTCACACCAGATTTTTCGTGTCGACATTTATTTAGTTTCCGCCACTTAAAAAAAAATCAACCCTAAACCAAATGGTAAACCCTGGTTGCTCCAGAAGTAGTTACTCTATTATTATTTATATAAAAAAAGTAAACATTATTGTACACTTGAAAACTATATTGATACCAGATTTTGGTATTACTTAGGATTTAGAGAAGAAATACCTTTAGAAAAGAAGATGAGAAATTGAGGGACTCAAATTAAAAATGGATTGAAACAAGAGGATACACAAACACTCGTTCTTTTCAATTTCGCACTTGAATACTTGATTAGGCAAATTTGGGAAAATACCAACGATACGGATTTAAAAGAGAAAATATAGGTATTAGGATCTAAATTTTCTCAACGACTATACAAAGAAAAAACAATCAACAAAAATATATACAAATAGTTGAATAAACAAAGTACAAAAATCCAAAGGTGCTTAACGAATGTGAAATGATTTTGATGAAGGAATATTAAATTTCACAGTATTTTATAACTGATATTGGATACTTTTGATTTTTTTTTTAAAGCAGTCCTATAATAACAATCCGTGAATTGAAATAAAAAAAATAAACCTTGTTTAACTAGTATCCTGAATATAGACTAAAAACTTTATTTTAGGGGGAACGCACACCAAAATCAGAATCGTTAAAGCCAATTGTTAATTTTGAGAAAATCGAAAAAAAACAGAAAAAGTGCTTCAGTAAAGTACTAGTACTTTTTGGGTGATTTTGTTCAAAAGATTCATGGCACGTCTCAAGGGGGTGGCTAACTCATATATGAAGTGTCAACCTGGCTCTTTTCGTTCTTGAGTTACATTGTTCACAAACAGACAGACTCATAGACAGACAATGTTGCGAAATCCACTTTTTTCGACTCAAAACGTTATATCCTTTAAAATCTCGACATCGAATTTTTGACATGAATTCAAAACTCTATAAAAATATATAGGTAAGAGTAAGCCAAGACGCCATTTTTACCCCGCTATATCTTCTGAACCGTTCACTTTAGCGTGATTATATACCAGACCAATTCAATTTAGATTATTTTAGAACTGATGAACTTTTGCTTGAAACCGCTTAGTTTTCGAGATATTTGCGAAAAACCATCATTTCACCACTTCCCGCCCCCTTCCCGCAATAACCTGACGCTCAAAATAGTGTAACTTTTTATTACATACAACGGGGAGGGGATAGAACAATTTGGCGTTGGAGGGAAAATTTTTTTTTTGAATGTTGGGGTTTAGACCAATTGCACTGTACTAATATTCATATTAATGAAAATTAAATTTGTTCTTAAACATATTTATTGTCTTTATTAAAACATAAATAACATAGCCGAAGAACATGGTTTCTCGAATATGTTATCAATTCAATTATATTGAAATGTTTTACAATAAAGTAAAACAATATCTCCGTAATATTGCTGCAATACTCACAATATTCCCACAATATTCCTGCAAGTTACAAAGTGGCGGACATGGAATGTTGCTGCAATATTTCCTGTAAGCCTTTCCTCCCCTTCCCCCCTTAGGTTTAATATTGCAAATATTGTTGCAATATTCCAGGCCGTCTGAGCATATATGAGGCCTTTGTTCTTCTAATTTAAATATGTAAAATTTACAAATTTCTCTCTTTCTCTGGCGTCACCAACAACACTGAAATTTTGAGCAGTCATGAATAAACTACATACAAAGGTATAGATAGAATGGCCTTCAATTTATACATTTCTCCAAACTTCTAAAAAAAAATATATAAAGATTTATTTATATAAATGTAAAAAATTTATTGAACTTAAAGATTAGTTATATCCAAATTTATGTGTGTTACAAACCCCTCTAGGGTTGGAATATTTGTGTCAGTTCATCATCTATTATTCTAGATAAAGAATTATTATATTTCTATATCTATCGATATAAAAATAATAAAAGGCTAAAAAATATGAGCCCTTTAAGATAGGAGTTGAGAAAACAAACCATTCCATTTTCATATATAGGGAGGCCATCCCCTCTCTTACCCTATAAAGGTGGAAATAAAGTGCTTTTTATGCTTCCTTGATTCTTCTGCCCTCTACAAAAGATACGAGTTATTCACACACAGAGGCACCTCTTAAAAGGGTCGTCGTTTTAGGATACGTTAACAAATTGCTTACATATAAAGGGTCATAAATATAAAGTCCCATCCGCACTAGTTCCTTTCAGAAGATTTACAATTAACTGGACGGTGTATCCCTATGGACCTTTCGACTTATCTTGGATAATTTATGTAATTATATAGAAAATTTTAGTAGATTTAGAAGATAATATTATTTAAATTGTGGAAGTATTTACGAGTGAATAGTAATAATATTTAATTTTGTATCGAGATCCTGAAAATTTGAGATGAACTGTATTTGAGGTCTAAGAAATAAAATTTTTTCCAATAGAAGAAGTAAAATTCATTTAACATATCTATAAGAAAGTTTCCGGGCCTACTAAAATAAAATTTGTTTGCAAAAATTCAAAAATTCTTCTTTATTCTTCAACATAATCTCAAGAGCGTTTACATTCATTCCAAGCTTTCCTTCTCTAAGCCAACCGTGTTATAAGATTTATCTTTAGTTTCAACAAAAAAAAATAAGCAATCATTCCCTTTCTCTCTATTTTCCTGGAATATTTTTTTTTAGGCCAAAAGTCGTTCGGGACCATAGCTGGAGAATATGGTGGGTGTGGAAATAATTCCAAGTTTAACTCATGAAATTTGGCCATTGTTACCATCAAATTCGGTTTTGAAAATAGCAAAAGTAGAGTCAATAAAACCACTGTCATGAATTTTTGACACGTAACCTCTAACTTCTAAAGGTTGGTGCTAATATGGTGCTGATATGGATTTGTTAAGAGAGGTTTGGTTAGTACCGGAACTTACTGTTAGCCTTATAGTATTTTCAAGAGGATTAAAATTTTAAATTCGTATTATTTTTTTATAACTATTAGGTATCGAGAAGACTAACTTTTTAAAGAAATTTGAAAATTTTAGCAAAATTTATATTTTTTGCTTAATGATATATCTTTTTCTGACATAAAATCATATTTATTTTATTTTATTTATTTATTTATTGTATCCATGCACTGTACATAGGGCTTATTTGCCCCTCTAAGGGCCAGTTGCTTCATCCTGGGTGAGTTTGTTAGCCCCGGGCTAAATGGCTTTTTTTTGTAATGCAGAAACCCTCTTCCGGGGGAACAAATCATGTTCTGTTTGTGAAGTTTGCAACTCCATTAAGGCATCTTATAAGAATTATTAAAAATAAAAATTGATATTATCACCCATAATTTAAATAAATATTATTAATATACATTTAAATATAAGAATTTAATTTTTTTTTGCTAAAATTTGAAAATTTTCAAAAAAATAAACATGATTTATTAGTGTTCACATAACAATTTGTCAATTGTTCCAATCTTCACAACTATTTTGACAAATTGCCAGCTGTGTGGCTCAAATAAAGATAATTTCAAAAAGAAATATACCTTTTATTTTCACCTAACAAGAAGTAATATCAACTGAAAATATTCATATAAATATTTAATATCAATTTGCATTCAATTTGAAAACAAATAGTTTTATTAACAAGACATGTGCAATGCCTTAGATGAAGTTAGGAGAATATTCAACAACTTGCAATATATCCTGGATATACGAGTATAATCCTGATTGACATAAAATGAATAATAACAAAAAAACGGTAGATTCCATATTGCATTTATATTATTTTTTACATTTATATTGGTGAAGTTAGGATGCTTGAGTTCATAATACATGTTCGTACGTGTCAACCCAGGGCTAAATCTTAGCCCCACCTTTGGGCCTGGGCTAACTTTAGCCCGGACCTTGGCTCCAATTCCCCATATATCTATATGAAATTACTCAAAAGTGAGGTTAACTCAGGGCTAAATATGGCGACGAGATCTGATGCAAGCGGGCCCTAGCCTATAACATATTTTATAAAATATACAACATTTCATCATTTTATTGATAAAATAAGTAGAATATAAGGTAAAATAACAAATATATGTACTTCTAGAATACTTCTTTTACTACAACACCCCAAAACACAAAACCAAAAAACAAAAAACAAAAAAAAAAAAAAAAAGGAAAACCCCCCCCTAGCAATAAAATGATGAAATATCGTATATTTTACTATAAAAATAAAACTGAAGTGGGTTTCTGCACTACAAAAAAAGTCGGGGCTAACAAGCTCACCCAGGATGAAGCAACCGGCCCTAAGTGTTCAATCGATGAATGACATTTGTTTATAAAATGATTGGCAAAATGACCGCGTCAGCAGCGAGCTCTCATCCCGGCACAGCTCTCAAGGAGAAAATATATAGCCTATACATATAAATAGAGCCCGGATTTTTATGCAGCAAAAACCGCTAAATATGCCATATAATATGCAGTAAAAGTATTAAAATATGCAGCAAAATATGCAATATATTTATGGCAAAAATATTAAGTAAATGGGTAAATTAAAGTAAATTAAAGGTAAATCATGATTTCTACTGATGTAAAACTAATGGTATTTTATTTTTGGAAGGAAATAATTTAAAAAAAAAAAAAAAAAATTGGTCTCACAATAAAAACTTTTAATTAAAAAAAAAAAAAAAAAATTTTTTTTGAATCAAACGAGGACCCCTGTTTTGGCATTTTTTTCTTTAATCAATTTGACTTCGAACTATGAAACACGACTAAGGGCGAATCCAGAGGTGTTTCTCGGGGGGGGGGGGGGGTAATCTGGTGAGATCGTCGCACAACACACTATTTTTCCTTAATTTCGGTAATTTAAAGGCGCATTCTGTACTTGTTTGCCAGAATACAATTTAAAATTTTACATTAAAAATAAATTTTTTTTTTTGAAAAAAAAGTATTTTTTTCAAGTCTCGGGGTGGGGGTAATTACCCCTTTACCCCCCCCCCCCCTTGTATTCGCCCTTGAACACAACTGACTTGATATTCATTCAACGAAAATTCTAGCAAAACTAAATTTATTTCTTAAAAGAGGATATAAAGAATAAAAAATATATAGTTATTTATTTTTTACAATGTAATAAAGGATTTAATTTTTTTTTTTTTTTTTTTGTTTTTAGAAAAAAAATTAAAAAATTAAAATAAAATGGAACTTTTACTGAAAAAAAATTTAAAATATCCAAAAAGTCTTAAATATGCAACTTTATGCAATATTGACCAAATATGCAAAAATATGCAATATAGAATTTGAACCCTAGCTCCAAGGGGGCATGATTCGGATAGAAAATTGGTTTTCAGTGATGTACCTATTAGCAAATAGAATATGCAATTGCATAGGAATCCGGTCTCTACATATAAATATTGTAATGTTAAAACACTAAAAATGTTACACTTTAGGTTTTTTTTTTTTTTTTTTTAATAAATAATTCCCTCTCTTTTTTCTTCTTCCAATGGGCGTGATGTCCACACAACATTTCTTATTAAAATTTAACACCCATCCTTGGCACTCACACAGAAACAGACACCGATACTATTGATTTCCTGTTCATTTCCCTTTCATTCTATTTGTTGTTTACTCTATAAAAGTTTTTTGATATAAAAAGTCACAATCTTATTATAATATTCTCATAAAGAAACTTTAAATAAAAAAAAAAAAAAAAAAAAAAAATTAGAAATATTTTTTTTATAAGTCTTTTCTATTTGATATTTATGTAGGTATGGCGTAAAAAGAAAACAAGTAAAAAATTATATTATCAAACTTTAAAGCAGATGTATATTTTTTTATATTAAACTCGAAAGGATACTAGCCTATATACAATAAAAATTATTTGATATTTGTAAGGATAAAAAAAGATGAATTTTTTAGTTTATTTTTTAAGACTCACCGGAAAAATAAACCTACTTTAGGGCTTGTTTTATTAACTTCTTTGGTTTTGTATTTTTTTTTTTATCCAGACTATTTCAAAAAAATTAAACAAGATTATTACACTATATAGACAGTTCAATCGGTGAGATCTGTCAAGAGAATATAATAAAAGATCGTTGCTGTTAAGCAATGTCAAAATATGGTTGAGTCTCGGTTGGGTAGCTTCATGAAACAAGCGTATCCTCTGTAGCATCGATATTTATTATAATTAATAAAGTGTATATATGAACCCTGTTATGCAATGGTGTGTCAAAGAACAAACATCGGGTTTTGAGAAAATCAACAATAAAGTTTTTTGTTTACATTGGATTATATATAATTTTTCTTGTCAATTGTGCAAGTAACATTAAATATAAATTTTTTTAGGACCTATTTCATAATAAATACTATTAATTATACCATTTGAATCAAGATTCCGTGCTTAACTCAATTTTGAACTTTTTGGTCTTTGACACACCATTGCATAACAGGGTCCATATATCTAAATTAAAACCCTAAATGGATTTCAAGAAGCCGCAAAAGGAAATAAAACAAAACACAGTTCTTTAAATTTGATAATATTGATTACAACGTATGTATTTTATTTCTTTCTCTTCTTCAAAATATAATGTCCGAATGACTTGAAATGTAATTATCTTCACAAAAGTCACATATCGGTGGCTACCAGCTGATATGTATATTATTTGGTTTTAATTTTGTATTAGTATTGTTATGGCTTTATTTTTATCTTGTATTCTTATTGTTTTGTTTTTGTATTGAATTTTGTAGTATTTTTAAGGAGACCAATGGCCGCTGGCTAAAACGCGGAATAAAAAAAAAATTGTAATAGGCCTTTCCAAAATACAGTAATTATTAGGAAGTTTATATTATTACTAAATTTATACACAGTCAGAAAAATACTGAATTATTATTACTTATTTAAATTTGGAAATAAATATGAATTTAAGAAGTAAACTTACTAATAATTATTTTGAAGAAATTCTCTTACTGCTCCAGTTTATTATATACTGATATTATGCACTTTTGATAATGCCAGAACAAAGGCGAACGCCTGGAACATAGACTACCCACTAGGCTAAGCTGTATAGCAGGAATTATCAAAAGGCGCTGAATATCAGTAGTTTTTAAAAATGAATAATCCTAAAGAAAACAACGAATGAATTCAAAAGAATCTACCCACTTATAAAAATTCCTAACTTCTTCAAACACTCAGTTATAAGATTAAGCTTAACGCACACCAATTGAGCAAAAACGTTTTCGGACAAAACGTTTTTGACTAATCGTGCCTAAGACTTTAGTATCTGCACTATCTCTCTTCTACAGGTATTACCATGGTCAATGCTCTGCCGAATTAAAATCAATTATCCCACCCAATGCAACATATTCACGGAACACAAGAGAGGCATCTTCCCAGCATCCCTATGCTGTTCAGATCACGACTAACAGAACAAATCAATTTCATTCTTCCTTTGTCCCCATGACCTCCCGTGATTGGAACAAGCTCCCTGCGTCTATCTTCCCCAAAACCTACAATCATCAGACTTTCAAGTCTAATCTCAACAGGCATCTTCTCAGTTCCCGCAGTTGAATTTCCCCTTTATGCCTCTCCTTTTGTTTTTATTTTCTTCCTGGCTGCATGTGACTATTGGTCATTATAGGTCTTCGGACCTTATGCACCCATTCCAAAAAAAAAAAAAAAAAAAAAGACTTTTTCAATGCTTTTTCTATCGGTCAACGCACACCGAGGAGGCAAAACACAATTGAGCATGATTCGACATCATTGAACAAAATGTTTTGCCAATGAGTGTTTTGTTCAATCGGTGTGCGTTGGCATTGGACAAAATGTTCGGCCTTTGAGCTAAAAATGCCAGCGCACACCGATTAGGCAAAAACGCTCAATGACAAAACATTTTGTCCAATAGCAAAACATTTTGCTGAATGGCAAAACATTTTGCCTAATCGGTGTGCGTTGGCATTGAACAAAACGTTTTGCTCTTGGACAAAACGTTTTTTCCAAGAGTGTTTTGATTAATTGGTGAGCGTTCAACCTTAGATAAAATTAAATTTATGGGGTGAAAACAAAATTAGCCACCCCAATAAATTATGCTCAAAAAAAAAAAAAAATTATATTACAGAAGAGCCAGTGATAAAATTTTTAATTTCAAATTTAATACTCTATGAATGTCAATTTATTAAAAAAAAATTTGATACCTTAAGTACAACAGGTTTCTATTTCACCCAATAACAAATTTAAATTAAAGTCTATAAGAGCGAATGTTTTTTAATTTTCTCTAAATTTAATTTCTTCAGTAAAAAACAAATTAATTGTTTTTGTTTTTTTTTCATCACCTTAAGAAAGAAATTCGAGAATTAGAAGAAAACAACGAGACGTCGCATATACAAAATAAATAAGGTGAGCTTAGAAGAAGAGGGGAGTTCAAAGACGAAGTAAACAAGATCATAAACACAATTTAAGAAGATGGAGCTCAAAAGTGTAGGAAGTGGTTTGTCTGTCTGTTTGTCAGATTTCGCGTTTAAAC
Organism: Euborellia annulipes; assembly: GCA_023213315.1. NCBI lineage: Eukaryota > Metazoa > Arthropoda > Insecta > Dermaptera > Anisolabididae > Euborellia > Euborellia annulipes. Next base: position 3,172 of record JAKCPI010014962.1, on the reverse strand, counting down.
GACTTTAAAACATATTAAAGTGGATTTTATTTGCACATTAAAAACATCATTTCTAACAAGATTGTCGTATAAATGATCTTTTTTTAAGGGTAGGAAAGATATAAAAATCATTTTAAATTTTTTTTTTTATATAAAAATAAAAAAAATAAAAGGAAGAAAAACGTTCTGAGGGCTTGATCAAGAAATTTATTTATGAAGCGTTTCACAGTATATTAATTCTCTTTTATGTCTTCAGTAGGAACCGACCGAATATTCGGTTTCGGTTACGGTTTCGGCCAGTTTCGGCCAAAAATCATGGTTTCGGCCGTAGTTTCGGTTTCGGCCAAAAAGTGGCCGAACCTTTCGGCCGGCCGAAACCAGATTCTGAAAAATGGGATGAGACTCGCATGCAAAAAAAAAAAAAGGTCAAATAATTTGCACTTGAGGGAGAAAAAATTTAGTCTTCCTAAAAAAAGGTAAAATGATTTTCACGGGAGGGAAAAAAAATTCAAAAAAAAAAAAAAGGTAAAATGAAAAAAAATTTTATAGGAAATACAAGTTTCGGTTTCGGTTACGGTTTCGGCCGAAACTAAGGTTGAGGCCGAATATTCGGTTTCGGTTTCGGTTTCGGCTGAAAATCTTGTTTCGGTCGGACCCTAGTCTTCAGAGTGCTTGAAGAGTTGAATCGTTAGTGTATTAGGAAGGGTGGAATTTGTCCCTCTTTGGTAGATAAAATTTAAGCCATAAAAAATAATGAGATATAAATATAACATGGATTGCGAAAAAGATGTATTAGGTTGCTGAAAATTACAGAAGGCAACAAAAGTGTATCAAAGAGGGGAAGCCTAGGAGTAAGGGAGGATCATATAAAATATTTGAGAAGGATAGAGTAGCATATACCAAATACCTAGTAATTTTAACTTTATTTTTCAATTTTTCCATATACATAATGTTTCAACTAGAAGCAATTGTTGATAGTTTAAATTTAATGCTAATATTTAATTAAATATCTTTAAAAATATAAAAATGGCATCTTCTTATATAAGAAATTGGATGATCACAATATTTTAACTTAAGTTCTTTCTTTGCAATTTGTTTCTAAAATCAAATAACTACTAAAAATAATTAAATCTATATTTAATAGCAGTGCGAAGTGGCTGTAGACTTTAAATTGGATATAGGAGACGAGCAGCCAAGGAATTAAATAAACGACTTTTATTTAATTAATGAATTGTCGACGTTTCTGTCACAATTCACGACCTTCTTTAGGACGATTAATTGTTAAAATACTGTTAATCTTGTATTTTAACAATTAATCTTGCTATTTTAACAATTAATCGTTCTGATGAAGTTCGTGATTTGCGACCGAAATGTCAACTATTAATAATAAAATAAAAGTCTTATTTAATTCCTTGGCTGCTGTCTCTTCTATTCAATCTATATTTAATTATATTTTTTGCAAATTTTTTTTTTTCATCTGTTTAAGATCAAATTTTGAATTTTGGAATATAATTAGAAGAGTATAAAAGGCCTATTGTATATCTGTAAAATATATAAACAAAGGCAGGAGGTGGTAGCCAGGAAGGAGTGTCCAACTCAATGAAACTCCCAAAAATTCGCGACGTTTCGGTCCAAATTTATTCGACTAATATCAAGCAATCAGTTGTCATATGCAAATGTATATAATTATACTTATACTTATATTGGTTTAGACTTGTTAATAACTTGTAAAATTATAATTTTGCTCTAACAAGTCTAATCCAACTTATGAATAAGTATATTTATATTTATATGTATTTACATGTGACAACTGATGGTCGAATATATTTGAACCGAAACGACGCGATTTGTGGGAGTTTCATTGATTTAAAGACACTCCTTCCTGGCTGCCACTTCCTGTCTATGTTCAAATATATCAATCATAACCACTTCCACTCTCAAGAATTATCTGTCAAATATTTCAAAAACTATTGAACATAATGAAAAACCAATGCCTCTTTTATGATTTAAAATTATTGGAAATCAAAATTTTAAAATTGGAAAATTTGCGACCGACAGAATTTACAAGAGATCGTTAAATATTAAAATTAAATTTTTACTTTTTTAATTAAAAATTAATTGTTTTTTTTCGCTGGATAATTATTTTCTCAATTTAAAAAGACCCTATAAGCTTTAAAAAATCTAAAACAAAACAAGAGAGGAAGAAAATATCCAGAGGCTAAAGTCTTCGTATTTGTTCGTTTGGTTCAATCCAACTCATTTTGTCCCGATAGGGTATAGAATATTTGAATTGTTCGCTGGTTGGTAGAAATTGGCATGCAATTGAGCCATCTGCCCTTAGGGACATTTGGAATTGGTGAATATACACCAACACTCGGGCGAGAATTTTGTTTTTTTTTTCCTTTGTTTTGTTTCACAACAACTACAACGACAAAAAAAAAAAATTGTCTCAAATAGAAAATTGATTCAATCAAAAAACAAACGGAAAGAATGATAAAAAAAAAAAAAACGTCGAAATAATAAATAAAATTTGCTTCGTTTCGATTCACTCCAAGATATATTTTTATGCAGATTTCACAAAAAAAAAATCACAGAGCGACAAAAATGAATAATAAAAATTTATATATATCTTCAAATTCAGAAAAAATTATATAGCTATGGATCAAGGATTAATAAATGAGATATTCAAAAGACAAAGTCTGTTGAAATATATAATAAAAGCTGATAAGTATTTAGTAATATTACTTTCTAAGTCATCAAATTCTCTGTAATGTATTGTTACAACAACTACAAAGACAAAAAAAAATTGTCTCAAATAAAAAATTGATTCAATCAAAAAACAAACGATGATATAATAGAGTATTTTTTAAATAAAATAAAGTTCCGGCGCGCCGGACGAATTTGAATCAGGGGGGGGGGGGCAAAAATTTTTTTAGAAAATTAAAATAATTTAATATGTTCAAATAGTATAAAACAAAAACAAATCTACTATAAAACTTTAAAAATTTTAAATAAAATCACAATTTTAATAAAATTAAAATTTTAAAAAATTTGCTATATTTTGCTCCCATCTGCCCCATCCTATAGGATGTCAGGGGGCAATGTACCCTTGCCCCCCGGTTTCGGCGCCTATGATAAAGTTAAATAGTAATAACTTTAAATTATCAGCCATTTTGTCAATATTAAAAGAATT
>JAKCPI010014960.1:0-11256 GCA_023213315.1 Euborellia annulipes | reverse complement strand
AGATAACTGATTGGATAAAAAATGTCGCTTAATTTTGAAATTCTAATAAATTAAAATTAAATATACAAATTAAACACTAGGTTATTTGTTTCAAAGGTTTTATTAATTAAAAAATTAACACTTGATACGTATTTCGGCAATTCCATTGTCATCATCAGAAGTGATTACATTCTAAATACAATAAATACGTATCAAGTTTTAATTAATAAAACCTTTGAAACAAATAACCTCTGTTTAATTGGCATATTTACATTTTAATTTACAAAATGTTTCAACGAGAACCAATGGTCGAAAGTTTAAATCTTATATAATTCCTATTGTGTACTATGTAATGTATAGGGAGAATTTATGAAAGATGTGTTAAAATGATAGGATATTTGAATGTCGGCGGAGTTAATAACCAAATTTTGAAAAAAAAAAAAATTCATTTCTCAATTACTTTATCTCCGATTTGGCCCAAATTTGGGGAAAATGTTGGTGATACTCAGGTCTAACAATGAACAAAACTTTATCTTTGTTTTTACATACTTATCCATTTTATGATGATGTTCCTAATGTTGTAAGAAACGAAAAAAATTTGCAGCTAATTTGAAAAACCTCGACATTACCACGGATCGATTATATTATAGAAAAGAATGACTCGAATAAATCACTCGTTTATTTGTTATTCAATAAATAACTGGACACAAATATTCGAGTGTTTAATTTGTATATGTAATATATAGGGAGTAATTATTGCGATCATGTCAAAAATTCAATGTCGAGATTTTGATTGAAAATACACATTTTGAGATAACCTGAGCCCAAAAAGTGAGTTCTGAAAAATGATTTGTCTGTTTGTGAGTGTTCAAAATAAAGCAAAAAGAAAAAAAATGCGCTACCAGGTTGAAATTTTATATTCAAGTTAGGTACCCTTCCGGGCAGTTAAAATAAGCTCTTGAACAAAATCAGCCAAAAAGCACCTACTACTAGTACTTTACTAAAGTACTTTTTCAGTTTTTTTTTTTTTAGATTTTCTCAAAATTTACTCTAACGATTTTGATTAAAATTCATAAATCAACTATTTTTTTTTTTGAAGTACATCAGTAAATGATGTAGTGTTTCAAATTTTTCAAATTCATTTTTCGCCTCTTCCTTCCCATAGAGCCAATGTTAAATCCCTATGGAGATTTGCTTGTAAATTTGGATTCAAAAGGGGGTCCCCTTTACTACTTTTTACACATCCAATTCTTATGAAATTTTATATTTATTTAGGATTCTCTATTGTGTATAAAATATCCAAATATGAGATTAAAATTTTGAAAAATAGCCATAGTTAATATTTGGGGGGGGGACAAACCATACTCACCATTAAGGTCAGTACACAACTATCCAGTACCAAAGATAAGAGATAGTTCTGTTCTGTGCATTAATCATTTTTGAATTTTTTATATGTTTATGTTCCCCTGGTAAAGATAAACTAGCTAGCCAAATATGTGCTCTATTCCAAGAAATGATGTTCGGTACCTACTCACAAAAGCAGGGGACGGGGTAAGGCTCCAATACGGGCGCCCTTAATTAGTATTCGTTCATTAATTTCAAAAGAAAAATCGATTAACGTTTAAACTTAATGTTTAAGTTTAATTAATTTTTCAACATAATTATAAGAATCTTTCAGGTGCTGGGCGTCCCAGCGGCTTTGGGCAGTGAACGACCCCTTTCGCCTTCATTTCCTAATTGCAAAGTAATTTTAAAAAAAAATATAGATACTATCATTTCTTTTTGGGAATATTTAAAGAAATTTCGGGAAAAAATTTCTCTTCAATGTTACATTATAAAAATAATTTTTTTTTTCAAAAAAAGTTTTCTAAAAAATTAGAGCATTTTCTCCAGTTTTTTTTTTTTTTTGTTGGATGATATGGTTTTAGCCTGTATGATTCTCGTCTGCCCGATCCCGTCATTCCCCAATACGAAATTGGCTTTATATCGTCTGGCGACCGGATGCCCAGGAGCAGATGAAAGGAGCCGCATTTTCCTTCGTCTTCCCTTCGCCCTCAGTGTAATCGCCATAAAGCGGCTGGCTCTGCCTTAAATAGAGTTTAGAAATAAATTCAACTCTTATCGTTCAATTTTTTTTTCCAGTTGAAAGAGTTCCTTTTAATTTTATAAAAGAAATTGCTGATGGATATTCCAAAGAATCTAAAAGGTTATAAGAGATTTCTCAGCAGGCCATAGGCGTAGCCAGGGGGGGGGGAGTTTGGGGGGTTCAACCCCCCCCCATGGAACCCAAGCCATGATTAGATTTTTAAGCTATATAATACAAATTATATTTCAATTGGGTAAGAGAAAGTAAAATATAATAATTTACTCTATCTAAAAAAAAAAAACCAAAATGATTTATAAATAAATACCCTAAAATAATCTTACATTTCTGGAAAAAAATGTTTGAACCCCCCTCCCATCAAAGATTTATGGCTACGCCAATGCAGTAGGCAATATCATAATTTGTTGGCTGTGTTACAGAAGTTCGAAACGTCTTCAAATTAAATAATAAATTTTGTTTTTGAATCATCTGTCAGCAGTCAAATTACAATATACACAAATGTGGGGGTCCATTTATTTATACCATTTGGTATCTATTTAATAATTTAGAACTCAAAAATTTTATCACTATGTATCAAAATATTATTTCTTTCTATGTATTATTTTTATTTATTTATTGGTGACGTCTTCAAATCATGTTCTATAGATTTAGAGGTTGCACGAAAAGTTTATTGCTTGAATAACTCCTCTGTCTTAAGAGTATAATTATGAGAATATACTTGAAGAATGATTTTCACTAAGATTTCACCATTTATTTCCTATCATTTTATTTTACCCCTCGATAAATTAAAATTTGAAAGTTTAAACCCCTGTAGATTCTGAACTAATCAGATCGACTAAATGGGATGTCATTTGATGCAGAAGAACCTCTAATAGAATAAATAAAAATCCCGAGTAATTACTCGAAAATTAGTTTTTTCTTGAAAACCTCATTTTTTAGCAAAAAATATCGAAAATAGCTCTACTTGTCACATCGACTTGACCATAAAACTACATTAAATCTAAATATAGTTTTAGAAGTGGTTCAATACCCCGACTTTTTTTTTTTTTTGATTATATTTTACCATGAGACACTCCGGATTTGTTTTTCGAAATTTTAAACCCCTGTAGATTCTGAACAATCAGATCAGACTAAATGAGATGTCATTTAGTCAGAATACCTCTAATTGAATAATAAAAATCCCATCTTAACTCCAAAATTAATTTTTTTTCGAAAAACCTCATTTTTTAACATATGTCCCCGAAATGATAAATTTCCACCCTTCTATATTGTTCAATGAAATGTTTAACATTTTATTTATGAAAACAAACTACTAGTAAAAAAAACACTTTCTCTCTTAAATTTAACCCCCTTTTGGAGTTGGTTTCAATCCCATATCTCTTCCCTTTGCCAACGCTTACGTTCGAATGTTTTTTTTTTTTTTTTGATAAAAAAGATTTTTCCTGTGCTTTACTCAAAAATTTGAGTTAAAGCTTTTTGTTATTAAATAAAAAATACTGTTTTTTAGTAAACTATGGTTTAAATCTAGCGATGTAAGACGTTTTTTTTATAGTATTTGGATTTAAAGGAAAGAGAATGAGTGGCCGAAACTGTATTTTATACAAATAAATCAAAGTTTATCCGAAAACAAATATTTTTATCTCCTCAAAAATTTTCAAAACTGAGGGGTACAGTATTAAATGATACAGTATATAGAATTTACTGTGTCCTTGAAGGCTAAGGACAAATAGTACAAGTGAAACTTATAAAGAAACAGTAAAATGGTGTTACTGAAGTTGGTTTACTTAGAAAAAAGACGCTAAATTTTCTTTTTTTCTATTTGAAAATAATAATAATAATCAAGGATTGTGTGACTAGGTATAATATTTTTCTATAATAATTTTATAACAAATTTTAACCACTTGTTTATTTATTAATTTTTTTATAGGAAATTCGCCATTTCCTCAATATAATAATTTTTCTCATGGGTATTTTTCGTTTGACTCACTGAAATTTGACATCGATATCATAAAATAACTATTTGCGTGTTGAAGATAGATTTTTCTCAACGAAATCTAAAGGTAAAAATATATTTTTTTGATAAGCTATTAGATTTTAGTAGAAAAAGATGTTTTTTTTTATTATAGGATATCAAAAGATAAAATAATGACATTTTAAAGTGAAAGGGGATTTTTTTTTTCTCTTTCATAAATAAATTACATCAAAGGTAACTTTGGCTAATTTAAAAAGTTAGTAAATGGTGATATGCTAAAAATATATAATTTCATTGCACTATTGGAACCTGAACCATAAACATTTATAACTTCAATAATCCCGGGATCGCTAGCATTGGCTAGGATTGATCATAAAGCAGAGGCCAGGGATGTAAACGGAATAAGCTCTAAGCTGGACCCGAGAGGATAGGATTTTTTTTTATTAATTACTCTCCTCCTCCTCTCTCGGAGATCGTAAAGCACCGGGTTTGTAGACCCGCCTTCGAGACCCCGCCGATTAAAAAATGAATTGTTCTAGATCCCCATGGTTCTCATGGAAATGCCAGCCAGCCTCTTTGATTAGAAGAAACCTTATACCTACTTAGTGCAAGTCAGAAGGTCAATAAAAAAATAAGTCAAAGTGAAAATGTAGGTGGTGGGATTCAGTCTTCGGCCTATTTGCCCTGTAATTACTTGTAAATTGATCCTAGGATGAATCCAGACCAACTAGTGAAAGCGAGAAAAAAATAAATAGTTCACAAGAAATATAGGGTGTCAAAAAAAGTGGTGAGGGGCGGACATTATTCAAGGGAAACTTAATTATTTGTGTTGAGGATTGTTTGTGTTGAGAACTTAATTATTTGTATTTTTTGCTTGCTATTTTTTTGTATTATAGAGCTTAAATATCTAGTCTAGTCTAGTTGCTTGGGTCCAATGGGGGGGGGGGGGCGAACCCCTAAATCCCCCCCCGTGGCTATGGCCTATGGACTAAACTATGGTTATTTTTCAAAATTTTAATCTCATATTTGGATATTTTATACACAATAGAGAATTCTAAATAAATACAAAATTTCATAATTGGAAAACTTTTTTTTAAATTTGTAAAAATTTCCAAATTAACATACAAATCTCCATAGGGATTTAATATTGGCTCTATGGAAGGAAGAGCCTAAAAATGAATTTAAAAAATCTGAAATACTACATTAGTAAAGTGTACTTCAAACAATTTTCAAGAAAAATTTTACTGATATATTTTTAAAGAGCATCGAAAAAATAGTTGATTTATGAATTTTGAATCAACATTGTTAGAGACAATTTTAAGAAAATCGAAAAAAAAACGGAGAAAGTTCTTAAGTAAAGTACTAGTACTTTTTGGCCCCGATTTTGTTCAAAAACTTATTTTAACTGTTTGGGAGGGTATCTAACTTAAATATAAAATTTCAGCTTCGTAGTTCATTTCCTCCATGCTTAAAATCATTACACACGCACACACACACACACACACACAGAGACAGACCAATTTGCAGGGCCAGGAGAACTCAAGACGTGTATATCCATCAAAATCATGACATCGATTTTTTGACATGATCGAAATACTTTCTCTCGAGATATTACATATATATATAACTAATGTAAGAGAAAGTAAAAATAAAAGCAATCAAAAGAATATTTAGGACCGGTTGCTTCACTTTTAATTAATAGCTATCCCTCAGATAAGCTAGTTGACTATTAATTTCGAGTCTTTTCACATCTAGTTAATCATATGATTAAATAAGACCCCTGATCGTAGTTAACTAGTTAATATCCAGAGGCGTGAAATTAGAAACACAAGTTTTGTTTACTTATTTTTTTGGATTTTTAATAATTTCTATAAAGTTGCTAACTTCACAAAACTTTACTTATACTTCGGATGGCTAAAAAAAAATTCATTTTATTTAACTGGCGTGTTCTTCTTTACTATATCAATGATTTGCTCTTTGACTAGAAGTGAAGCAACCGGCCGTTAGTAGAAATACTCTAGTTTAAATAATTTGTTTTATAAACATAAATATTAATAAAAACACTATCACCTCTGGTTATTCAATTTTTCATATAAAACGTTTAATATTAAAATCATCCTGAGAGTCTAATGTATAGCAATTTTTTTTTTTTTTTTTTTTTTTGTTTTTCCTTCTAGGTCCAGTTCGGATAAAATGCTAAGATTCTTGAAACCCGATCTGGATTCTTCCCTCAAGCTATTGAATCAGTTAAATTAATTTTATATTTACGACTTAATATTTTACATTAAGGAGCTCTAATTGCGGTTCATTTTTTATTCATAAGAATTGGAGGAGCTACTGTCTAATATCAATATATCATTCCGATTGACTAAACACATAATGTGTCTATTATATTAAATATAGAATTATTAGACAGCTGGCCATTCTTTATAATGCATTCTAATCGTAAATAAAAAATCAAAGCACGAATAAATATATCAATATTTAAGAATAAATAAACTATTTTCTTTGTGTGTTTTTCAGATAAAAAAAAATTTAAAAATCTGATGTGAAAATCGCACATCACACAACTTTCTCTTACCTTCGGTAATCAAAAAAAAAAAAAAAAAAAAAAAACTGAAAAAGCACATCAGTAAAGTAGGCTACTAGTAAGCCTACGATTTTGTTCAAAAGCTTCGTGTCACGTCCCGGGGGGTGCCTAACTTAAATATAAAATTTCAACCTCCTAGCTCTTTTTCGATCTTGAGATATTTTGTTCACAGACCATGTCGCGAAAACCACTTTTTTGGATTCAGGGGACCTCAAAACGTGTATATCCATCAAAATCTCGACATCGAATTTTTGAAATGAATCCAATACTTTCTATATACGTATATTACATATTTACATAGAGGTAAGAGAAAGTAAAAAAAAAAAATTCAAAACATTTTTGGGCTTTCTGTTTAAAAATTATACGATACTTAATTTGTTATTGTATTAATGTGTATTGCTGGTATATTTTTTTTAAAATAAATATTTGTAATTATTACTGATTATACTTTAATAGATAATTATGGGCAGGAGCAGCCAATAAATAGACTCTGTATGCAGGTTCAATCACCGGAGACGTTTCGGTTCCTTTTATTTAAGAACAATTTTCAGTCCTTTGATTAAAATACGATTGCACAGAGCTAGTCAGTGTTATAGGCATATACATTGTTGTTTCTTCATAAGAATGGTACACAATGTATATTTCTATATTTATTTATATAAATCAGAATTTATTGATATATCTTACTCACCAGTGGAACGATCGGAAAACATTTTTGACCTGAAATATACATGGGTACCATTCTTATGACGAAACAACAATGTATATGCCTATAACACTGACTAACTCTGGGCAATTGTATTTTAATTTAAGGACTGAAAATTGTTCTTAAATAAAAGGAACCGAAACGTCTCCGGTGATTGAACCTGCATACAGAGTCTATTTATTGGCTGCTCCTGCCCATAATTATCCATCTATACATCTCACAGCCACTAGTTCGAACATATATTTGTAATTATTAATAACATTTTACTTACAGAAATTCTGAACAATCTGCCGTAGAGCATCTCGAAGTTAATTCCATAGTTGCTGTTAGTAATATACATTGGTAGATATATGGTAGATTAGAAGAACATCCGTTTATCATAAAACACAAATCCTCAACACGATCACCTGAAAAAGAATAAAAAAATTACCAAACAATTAATTAAAAATAGGGGTGTAGGATATAAAAAAAAATTTGAGGTTATGGAATAAAAGTTTCACTTAAAAAAAAAAATATTACAATTGTGGACGAGTCTCTACACAGTCTACTCTGTTTTTTTTTCTTTTATTTAATTTTCTAATTAATAGCCTTAATCAAGCTTTGTTAAACTCGTTTATTTAATATTTATTTAGATAATCGTAAAATTAAACGCTGATAAAAAAAAGATAATAAAAATGACTTTTATTTGTTCTAAAAAAGTATAATTAATGGTTGAATGATTTTCTTCTCTTCTCTCTCGTGCCAAGAACAATTTATAAATCAGCCAGTTTTATATCATCTAAGTTGAAAAGTAAATTCGCTTTAATTAGTTGTCTAAAACGCCAGTTTATTTTTATGATTGTGTTACCTGCTCCAAATTAAACGACGTTTTAAAACTTGAAACAAGGATATAATTTGAGAAAAGATTGAAGAATAAAAAGTTGTCTTTTTATGGGAGGGGCTCTCCATTTTATTTTGTTGCATTTTTTATCCATTAAAATATTTTTATAAAATAATAGTATCCATTTACCTTAGGAAATGGAAAATTTTACTTAATGAAAATAATTAGAATCAATTAAATTTGAAATTAAGTTATTTTTATTTTTATGGAATTTCACTTGTTTTTATTCAGGTGAAAATTTAATAGTGTAATTATTTTTTTTAATTTACTCCAATTTAGTCAAAAGACATTTTAAATTTAAAGATATATAAAAAAAAAAAAATTTAAAAGGATCTAAATTTTTTAATTTCTATTTAATTAGTGTCATTTATGTAGTGGCGTAATTGCACCTCCCACAAATCGTGTTTTCTTGAGTATTTAAATAGAAAACTTAGATACTGTAATTAAAAATCTGGTGTGACTGGCGCACGCACACAACTTTCTCTTACCTTCGGTAATCGAAAGTTGTGTTCTGTGCTTGTCACACCAGATTTTTGTGTCGACATGTATTAGTTTCCGACAGTAGGGTACAATTGAATTCAAGATGTAAAATTTATAAGAATGGGAAAATATTTATATTTTGATACCATGGCAACCATTTCTCCTATCTTTTCTATGGAGTACAAGAGTAAAGTGGTCTTCAGAAGATTTCAATCACAAAATGAGAATATACATTTTATAGAGAATCTAAAAATAATTGATTTTTGAATTTAAAAAAATCGTTGGAGCAAATTTTGAGAAAATCGAAAAAAACTGAAAAAGTGCATCAGTAAAGTGCTAGTACTTTTGGTCGATTTTGTTCAAAAAGCTTCGTGTCACATCCCATGGGGGTGCCTAACTTAAATATAAAATTTCAACTTCCTAGCTCTTTTCGTTCTTGAGATATTTTGTTCACAGACACACAGACACACACACAGACACACACAGACACACAGACAGACAGACAGACCATGTCGCGAAAACCACTTTTTTGGATTCAGGGGACCTCAGAACGGAAGATCCATCAAAATCTCGACATCGAATTTTTGACATGAATCCAATACTTTCTCTCTATATATATATTACATATATACATAGGTAAGAGAAAGAAAAAAAAATTTATATCATAAATTCTTAAAGATTTTCTTAAATTTTTTACTCACTGATTATATTAAATAAATAAATTCGGGCATAAATTTTAGAACAATTCGATATGTTAGCGTTTTGGTTGCATAAGCTCCGGGCTCAAGCTTCAACTGTTGCGCTTAATGTATGTTTCAAACGTTTTTTTTCTCGAATTGATGAATTTCGGACTTTCCCCACTATGATTCTCAGCAGGCGATATAAGAAACGATGAAAAGGCAGTCAAATAATAAAAATCAAATTAAATATTCTCTGTCGACGTTTCGAACGCACTTGGAGCTCATTAGAATAGAACGAAAGATCATAGGCTTAAATGGAAACAGCTCAAAATATTCATACAGAGACGTATACTGGTGGAAATGAAAAAAAAATATTTTTTCCAAACAAACGTATTGTATAATATATAATAATTTAAATACGTAGGCTACTTGTGCAGTGAGGGACAATATTAAGTCCCACCCATGCGTTTTCTACTTGTGATTATTTCATTGTTTTTATAAAAGAAAATAAAAATCTTTAATGGAAATTTTCTAGGTTTGAACCATGAAAGTTTCCATTAAAAATGATATAATATTTTTTTTTTAAAAACAATGAAATAATCACAAGAAGAAAAGGCATGGGTGGACTTAATATTGTCCCTCACTGTACGGTATAATTAGTTTTGGCTGTCTCTTCATTATTTTCTAAATTAAAATATATAGGTATAGACTATATATTGTCAAAAGGACCCTCTCAGGCTCATATGATTATTTTAAGGAGGGTGAGCAATATTTGGGTTTTTTTTTTTAATACCTTTGTTTATGTAAGGTATTTTCTAAAATGAAAATATTGAAATATACATTTTCATGTACGGTTATTCTGTTTTTTTTTTTTTTTTTTTTTTATAAAACTACTTTGTCTTTTTTAAAACTGTTAATTTTATTAAAAATAATTAAATATGAAGGTCTGATTGGCTGTTTTAAAGTAAAAAGCCCTTAAATAAATAAATATATAATTTTAAATGTCAGGAATAAGCCGACTCGAACCTAAAACATAAGACGCTTTCTTGCACATGAGATCCTCCCGTCTAGGGGAAAATATATATGTCTTTTTGAAAAAGTCGAGCTCTGATGATGGTCCAAACCTCAGACTGAAACGTTGACCGTGGACTGATCTTCATAGAGAAACAACATTGGCTGCAGTTCTTCTTGTTTGTTTGCTCTTCTTCTTCTTACTGTTGCATCTGATTTAGCTTTACTTCCAAACAGGTGCAAAAATAGTATAGCATATTGAAAGCGTTGCTCGTACCGAAAAATTCCTGATATCATTATTTAACAATAGCAAAAATACATTTAATTAGAAGAAAGTTGGAGCTTGACCGTTTGGCTGATGAAATTTATTTAAATCAAATAAATATCAACAAAATCGAAATGGTTTTTGGTTCTCGGTCTCTCCTGCTTATTGATTACCCTTCAGCTTAGCAGCTCATATTTTTTTAAGATTTGAAGGCCAACAAAATCAATTACATAAAGTCTATATGGTTTCTATTAAAATCTGTTTTAAATTAATAAATTCTTAGTGAATTCCTGTAGTAGATGAAATCTATTTTGTTTAATCCAATCATATTAGAAAAGATAATGATCCTTTAATAAAAGATAAATCCTCCCAAGGATTTAATCATTTCCTCTAGATAGCTTAGTCAGTTTCGAATATCCATTAAAAGTGCAACTTCATTTTTCCCAACTAGTAATGACTCACGATTTAGATTAAAAGATCATGGTGTTTATAAAAATGTCGACAAAAGGCATTTCTGAATTAAGCTCTAGATGTTAACATCGTTATTCCAGCCAAACGTCCATCCGTAAGTAGAAAATAAGGAAGGAAA
>JAKCPI010014959.1:0-11074 GCA_023213315.1 Euborellia annulipes | reverse complement strand
AAAAAAAAATTGATTTTTTTTGATTTACATTGTTTGATTAGATTATATATAATTTTTTTTTTTTTTTTTGTCAATTGTGCAAGTAACATTAAATATAAATTAAAAATACTATCAATTATAGCATTTGAAACAATTTTTAATTTTTTTTTTTTTTGGCCGCTTGATACACTAATCGTATTCGGGATCAATTAATGTCTTTTGTTTAAAACAAAAAAAAGTACTTTAATCTTAATCAAAGAAGAAAATTAAAAATTTCATTCCCTTAAAATAAAACCTACTAAAAAGAGATGAATATTTAAACTAAAGTAATTACATAATAAAACAAAGGGCTGTGGTTTAATTCCGCTTAAAACAGTGCCTGTTATTTTGTATTTTGTATGCAATTCGGTGGGGGATACGATTGGTCGCTCGATTAACTCTGCATACAATGGAGAGCAAACGAAATACTTGCCAGTGTGTTTTCATTAGAATGAAGTGGGGAAAATGTTGGAAAACATGCCGTTTGAACTTTCGCTCTATGTCTGACTATATTTTTAAAATAAAAATCTAATGTTGCATTCGACTGATAACATCGAAATTAAAGCATTCGACCTCTTGGCTTTTATTTTATTTATAACGTGTTACATTCAAATAATACTGTCTCGTTTTTTATTCTTTTATTTTTCTAATTCGAAATGAGATTTTATATTTATGTAAATTTTGATGCTAATGAACTCATATTAGGGGAAAATAAAATAAAGTCATCAAGATCAAGTTTAGTTCTAGTGTCAAAATATTTTAGCTTTATGGGATGAGAGGAAAAGAAGTTTAAGGCTCGCGTCTCGGGGTGCTAATTTTGGTAGATTCCAGCGGCCACAATTTTGAAGCTATCGAACTCAAATTTTTTTAAAATTAAAGCTATTTAAATTATCTACAACTTATAGAAGCCCTTTTTTTGATTTTCGAAAAAACAAATTTTTTTTAGATTAATCGCATTAAATAAAAGATATTTTAAAAAAATCCGCTCTATATCTTATAGATAATTAAATTAGTAATCATTGTGTTAAAAAATAATTAATTTTTTACCCTTAATTAATTAGCTGCAATCTTTCAAATAAAATGGAATAAATCCCTTGTATCCCTATGGGAAAAACTAACGCCATCTCTTGCCGCCTAGAGTAACTAGGTAGTGAATCGTGTTCTAACGGTTTTTAGAGACGCGCACCTTAAGCTTCTAAAATAAATTAATACAATTATAAATTTTTGATTGTATTAATTTATTTTTTTTACATGTGACGTTTTGAACCCCATCTTCACGATTTTATATAATAAAGAAAAATGATGCTCTTGCCCTAATCCTGACCAAAACGATAGCTTAATAGACAATATTTGATTTTAATAAGGGCAAGTACAGCCAAATAAAATGCCTTTATATGATCCTCGATGCTTCCAGCTATATTTAATGTCTCATCATCTCTGTCCATATCGAATTATAGCATCAAGGTGTTCATTAATTAGTACAGCATCTTTTTTCAGGCTTTAGTCTCAATAAAGAGGTGGTACGTACCAGAAGAAAAAAATATAGTAATAAATAAAACAGTATATTTGGGCGAATGATATGAAAAAAACTCATTTCACCCATATAATTAATTTTTAATTATTAATCAAGAAAGGGGAGCTCTTACGTCAGCGAAATATTTTTTTTAATAAAAAAAGACTCACACTTTTTTCTCATTCACACACATTCACAGTCTTTTCAGCAACTCAGGCCATATAAGACTTTTGACGATAACCGTTATATTAATAAACTCAACCAATATAAATGACCCGCGAAATATTTGAATTACAAAAATTCGTCAGAATTAATTTGCCAAAGCATGGCTTTTTATTAAATTTATTTAATTATGGAGTTAATCGCTTTGACTTCTATTCATTTATCCTTAAAATATTAATAAGATTTAAGCCTACCTCTAATACCGACTTTATCAAGCGAAAGACTGACTTATGAGAGTTTATAGCATGAGATATGAAGCAAGATGAACAAACCCCAACTTTGAACTAAGCGAGGAGAAAAAAGACAACGCAGAACAATATGATATTAAAATTTAATCGAGATTGTAGACGAATTTCTGTAACAATAGTCTTTTTAATAAGGGAAAAAAATTTTATTTAGATTTTTTTTAAGATGAAATTTTATTATCTGATAACATTGGAAGGAGAATTAATTAATTAATTTTTGAAATTCAAAAAATAAATAAAAAGTAATTTTCCACATATGGTGTAACCTCAATGGGCGAGATTCAACTTTTGCCATTAAATAGCCATCAATTTATATTTTATAATATTCTAATGATATATATTTTTAGTTTAAATTCGCCAACAACAGTGTATCCAATTTTTTCCTATATATTTCTAGCCATTTTATATAGCTATTAAACGGTTTGTAGCGAGAAAGTACGGTATTGGATTCATGTCAAAAATTCGATGTCGAGATTTTGATGGATATACACGTTTTGAGGTCCCCTGAATACAAAAAAGTGATTTTCACAGCATGGTCTGTCTGTGTGTGTTCAATTTAAATCATAGCCCCCCGAGTTTGGCGTAGTAGGTAGCGTGCCTACCTCCTATACCAAACGTCGCGGATTCGGACGCAGGCAGTCCGATGATTTTATTTAAGCCATTTGGATACCAGATGGCTTAAATAGAAATGCCTCAACCCCCAATATATAAATTATAATTACAACGGTTATCGTCTAGAGTCTTAAATGGCCTGAGTTGCCGAAAAGACAGTGTGAATGAGAAAAAAGTGTGAATGTTAAAAAAAAAAAAAAATTTAAATCATGAACAAATTGGGCTAGGAGGTTGAAATTTTATATTTAAGTTAGGCACCCCCCCCCCCCTAGGGAGTGAAAATAAGCTTTTAAACAAAATCGGTTAAAAACTACTAGTACTTTACTGATGTAGTTTTTCAGTTTGTTTTTTTTCGATTTTCTCAAAATTCGCTTCAACGATTTTGATTAAAATTCATAAATCAATTATTTTTTAGATGCTTTTTAAAATGTACCTATATTCTCATTTTGCCATTGAAATCTTCTGAAGACCACTTTATTCTTCTACTTCAAAATTTATATTAAGCTTATTCACGAATGTTAATAAATATTTGTAAAAAAAAAAAAAAAAAAATTAAATCCGAAATTAACTAATTCTCTAATTATCCAAACTTTAAAGGATGATATCTCAATCCGATAAATAAAATCACATTTTTTACTTTCTCTTACCCCATATAGAGTGAGAAAGTATTGCGATCATGTCAAAAATTCGATGTCGAGATTTTTTTTTAAATGCATTAGTAACAAGCAAAAAAAAAAAAAAATTTTAATTTTCGACCGATTGATTGACGGAGTCTAAATGAGCTCAGATCCAGAAAAAGACAAAAAATAAATAAAAAGAAATTCGTCCTTAAGCTCTCGTTTAAAAACAAAACGTTTGTTTTGTAAATTAAAATGAAAAGAAAAATTATAGACTAGGTTATATATTTCAAAATATTTTTTTAATTATAAATTAATTAACATTTCGACACTCATATGTCATCATCACTTCTGATAAGTGTCGACATGCTCATTAACTGTTAATTTATAAAAGACAATGTGGAGGAAGACCGTAATACAGATTAAAGACGAAATGAAAGAAGACTTCTATCGGCCCGAATTATTTATTTTTCCTCTGTCGACTAAACATCACCCATCTTCAGGAGGTTAATTTATAATTAATAAATATTTTGAAAAATATAATTTGTATATTGTATTTAAGGAAATGAAGACATTTATCAAGTTAAATTCCTCTAAATCCCGTTCTACTTCGAAATTATTAAAACAAAAAAAAAAAAAAAAACAAATGGATCAGATTTAGCCAATTAATTACACGCATAAAATTTGAAAATTTCTTCTAGATAATCCTATTTTGCTCCTATGAAAATTAGAATCCATTTTGTATTACGACGCTGTTAATAATTAATTAATTTATACATCAAATGCCTTAAGAAGCCCTTTAGCAGTTAATCCTAGTATTATATTTAAAATTAAATATATGATAAACTCATAAATCTTGTGATGAATCAATGTTCATTTTAGGTATTAGTGAAATAATAAATAAAATTGAAAATTAAAAATCTGGTGTGTTTTATCGCACAGCACACAACTTTCTCTTAACTTCAGTAATTTAAAGTTGTGTTCTAAAAATAAATCTCAAACCCCCAAATATATATATTCAAAACAACATTTATCGTATAATGATTTAAGAGCCGTCAGCGGACAAAAAGAGTGTGGGGGGGGGGGGGGGGGGGGGGGAGGAAGAAAAAGGGGGGAATGTTTTTATAAAAAAAAAAAAAAAAAAAAAGTTGTGTTCTGTGTTTGTCACATGAGATTTTTTGTAGACATATATTTTGTTTCCGACTGTACATTAGATTTCAAGATGTAATTATTGAAAAATATTTATATTTTGTTACTATGGCAACTATTTCTTCTATTTTTCCTATGATATATAAAAGTGTGCGTCAAACAATTATGAAAGCAAAATGAAAATATACATTTTAAAGAGAATATAAAAAATAATTTATAAATAAATTTTTATCAAAATCGGGCCAGGGGGCCTGGCAAAGGAGAAGAGCAACAATCGATCAATTGGCAGTTGAGTGATGCCAAACGTGGTGATTCCACGGGTTGGTGATCCCGAGGAATCAGAGTTTGGAACGTCCCCCGGTAGCCACGGGTATATATCAATTAAATAAATAATTATATAACCCTAAATGGCCTCAGCAGCCGAGAGGGCAAAATTAAATTTAAAAAAATTAATCAAAATAGTTAAAGCGAATTTTTAGAAAATCAAAAAAATACATTAGTAACACACTAGTAGGCCTATACTTTGACTGATTTTATTTAAAAGTTTATTTTAACATGTCAATAGGGTGCCTAACC
Organism: Euborellia annulipes; assembly: GCA_023213315.1. Classification (NCBI taxonomy): domain Eukaryota; kingdom Metazoa; phylum Arthropoda; class Insecta; order Dermaptera; family Anisolabididae; genus Euborellia; species Euborellia annulipes. The sequence continues at coordinate 6,122 of JAKCPI010014959.1, read as the reverse complement.
TAAATATAAAATTTGAACCACATTTCTCTTTTCTGTCTTGGTTTATTTTGATAACCCACACAAAGACAGACAGACCAATTTTTGGATCCATGAAGCCTTAAAACGTGTATTTCCATCAAACTTTGGACATCTAATTTTTGAAATAAATGCAATCCTTTCTCTATATGGACCCTGTTATGCATTAGTGTGTCAAGTGCCAAAAAATTAAAAATTGAGTTAAGCACGGAATATTGTTTCAAATGCTATAATTAATTCAGGATTCGCAGTGACTTTGCAGCAAGGAGATTAAATAAAAAATCTTTTATTTAATTTTTATTTGCCGACGTTTCGGTCGATAATAATTGACAATATGATGAAGGTCGTGATTGGCGACCGAAACGTCGGCAAATAAAAATTAAATAAAATATTTTTTTATTTAATCTCCTGGCTGCAAAGTCACTGCGAATCCTGAGTAAATCTCCATAGGAATATTTATACTAACGGTAGGTGGCGCTTGACACACTAATGCGTAACAGGGTCCATATATTAACATAGGTAGGAAAAAGTAAAAATTTATAACACCATACCGTAAATTTAACAAAATTTTATCTTTTTTTATTGATTTTATTTTATCTAATAGAAGTAAAAATTCATCCCTTGATTAACTGTTTTTTTTTCTAATTATTTTTTTTCTTATATCTTATCTTCAAAAAAATATTTTTAAACTTAAAAAAAAGGGTAATTTGATTGAAATGAACCATTCTAAAATTCTAGGTTAGTAGAGATTTACGAAAGAGAGAGAGAGTGTCTTTTCTGGAATTTAGCATCTTAAAGAAATCCCTCCCGTCCTTTTTCCCTCCCCCTTCCCCCCTCTCCTACCACCACCACCAGGGACTGGAGATAAGCGCATGTTTTTGGTAATAGCGCTGATTTAAAGGGAACCATCTGTTCGTGTTTCCAGGTTGCAAGTGCAAAATCTATATATGGAGATCGAGCAAATGATTAATGAAAAGGGAAAAAGAGCATGGCGCATAACTTGTACCTAAGTCTTGTTATCCGTCCTAGAGAAGAAACATTTTATTTTAGGTCAAAGTGAATAACGTTCTAATAATATTAGCATTAATTAACTATGCGAATTGAGGAATATTTTTTCTTTTTAATTTTTGATTAATAGAGCCAATTATTTATTGAGGAAATGTCTTTTTTATAACTAGAATAGTCAATTTTAATTAGTGTAAAATATTGCTATGAAAATTAATAGAAGATAAGAATAAAGAGAATATGTTAATGTTTAACTGACAAGCGCTGTTGATTTGATTTAAGATAATTGTGAACGTCTACATGAAAAGGTACCAAATCTTCACTGGGCTAAATTTTCAGGAGAGTCGATTAAAAAAAAGTTCAAAAAAATCGATTTTTTTTTTTTAATTGATTCTGATTCTCTAGTTATGAAATATTCGATTCATCAGAATCAGTGGCGTCATTTCAACCTTTTCTCGGGAGGGGGGGGAAACTTTTTTTCTTAAAATTTACTTACAAATAGGTACTCACATTTGGTAAAAAGATATTTAATTTAATTATTTGTTTAATTTTGTACAGTTTATATACTCGTATGGTAGATATATTTTGAAATATTTTATTAAGAATAATATAAAATTTTAAAAAAATCAGAGCCCTTGAGGGGGGCAAATACCCCCCTGCCCCTTCCTCCAAATGACACCACTGATCAGAATCGATGTATTTAATAATTTATACAAAATTTGAAAAAAAAAAAAAAGACTTTCAACTTATTTTTCTCAAAACTAGATTTTTCCAAACCAAAATTTTAAAAATTAATATCTTCCAAAAAAAAAAAAAATATTTAAAAAATTCTAAAAATGCCGGCTTGCTTAGTAGGATGTGTTCTATACAGAAGGCATAAAAACTCAATTTTGACCCCGGTGAAGATTTGGTACCTTTTCATGTGGACGGTCACAATTTATTTAATATTCAGAACTACTGTAGTCTCGTAGTTTGACGAGATTGTTATAAGTTGAATATTTGTTCCTGAGTCTATGTCTGTTTTTTTTAATCTATATATAGGCCTAATAATATTGGAGGGTCCGTCTGTCTGCCCGTAACGTTCTGTTTGACCAAATTCCCGTTGGGATTTGAAATGAAATTTTGCAGTCTTATAAAGAACGTTATGGAGAGTCGAGAAAAAATAGTCGGATCCCGAAATTTCTATAACTTTTAGAGTTATTAATTCCTAAAATTACGATTTCTCCCAGAGGAAATGTATAGAGAAATATCTAGGTATTCTGTGCATTTATATATTCTATGAATCTTCAAGTAAGCACTGGATTGGAATAGTAATGGTATTTTTTTTCATAACTAAGAAAAGTCCCCGTGCTTGGCGTAGTTGGTAGTGAGCCTGCCTTGTAAACCAAGGGTCGGGGGTTCGGATCCCAGGCAATCCGATGATTTTATTTAAGCCATTTGGTATCTCAATATATATACCGGTATTTATAATAACGGTTATCGTAAAAGTCTTATTAGGCCTAGTAAGTTACCGAAAAGACTGTGTGTATGTGAGTGTGAATGGGAAAAAAAGTGTGAGTGTTTAAAAAAGAATAAATATGGAATGTGTATTATCTACAAAAATTTATTTGCACGTGTTATTTTAACGAGTCAAGTTGTTAAGGACAATATCGTCATGTGTTTGAGATTAAAGTAAAGGTAATTAAACTCAGTCTCAGGGATTTCTCGATATCCGTTTAATTCACACCTCTCTCTCTCTCTCTCTCTCGCCTTTCTCTCACAAGAAAGTGTTGTAGGCTATATATAAACAGAAGCAGAGTGATTCAATAAGTTTACTTGTTTACTAATTTAACGCATTTTGACTGTGATGCATATAAACATTATCTAAATTAAGGCTTAAACGAAACTTCATTGGATTTATATTTCATAAATAGATTTTATTTGGAATGGGAATTATGTGACCAATTTCCTTGAGGATTGTAATTTTTTTTTGAGAAGGATAATTTTGATTTAAAAGAAAAAAATATATTAGAAGTATATGAACGTATAAATATGTAAAAAAAATTGCTCTTTTAATTCAGAATTTTTTTTTATTTATTAAGGTCTTTTTCGGTATCGGAGGCCATTTAGTCCCCGTCTCTATTTATTTCAAATTATTGGCAGCCAATTAAATATATAAATTGAAATATTTTTTTGTCGCATGAGCCGCAATGCGAACCCTTGACCTATATGCGGATACTCTACTACTCTCAGAAAAATTCTCTATGATTATTTTCAAAATTTGTTAATAACTAGGTAGAGCCTTGTTTGAAAAGGATGGAATTTTTTCAATCAATGCTCAAATAGACTGTTCATTAGCCAGTCAATATATCGTTTAACGTAGCAAGTTTGCGAGATATGTTTGTGCTTAAAATTGGGCGAAATTGCACCCCCTGGAGTCGAACCAGGATCTCCACGCTTTCGCAGCGGGTGGACTACACTTATCCTAGGGGGCCGGCCCACAAGCCCTTAAGCACAAACATATCTCGCAAACTTATTATCTTAAAAAATTGTTATTGATGTGGAATTAATAAAAATAGTAGAAAGTTTTAATCGATTTCGCAAGGCCATATTAATAAAGAGAAGAAAGATACTCTCGTAAGTTGGAGAAATTTTTTTTTTTTTTTTTAATTATAAAAGATTTTTTAATTTTTTAAATTTTGTACTAAAGTATTTTAAAAAAAATTCCAAAATTTATTTAAAGAAATTTGTATAATAGCATATTTGTTGGTGTAGGTCGAGAAGATGGCTTGGTACACACCGATGAAACACAGAAAGAGACCTGAATTGTGGGGAAACCAGACTTGGATGTTGCATCATGACAATGTGCCAGCTCAAGCGTCAATCCTTGTCTGCTGCTATCTAGTAAAACACCACATTCCCGTTTTGCCCAATCCGCCGTATTCTCTCCTAGCCCCAGCAGACGTTTTCATGTTTCCCAAACTGAAAAACACGTTGAAAGGACGTCGTTTCCAAACCATAGAGGAAATATAAGACAATGCACCAAGAAGCGAGCCATCCCACAAAATGTTTTAGGAGGCGTTCCAAAAATAGAAGAAACGATGGAAACGGTGTATTGCCTGTAGAGATTATTTTGAAAGGGACAGTGCATAAAATGTTGTACAATACGCAATAAACCTGATACAGTAAAAAGATATTTTAAAATCTGTTAGTGGATTTCTTTTAGTATCAGGCCTATTTGTAATGCACCTGGCATCAATTGAGTCATTTAATAACTCCAGCACCCCCCCCCCCCAACCCCATATTTTAACTCAAAACACAAATATCACCCACACATCATTCCCCACATTTCACATCCCCCTTGCCCTCGAGCCTTGGCAGAGTAAAGTCCTTCACAAAGCTTACAGCGTATACTAAACTCCGGGATTACCAACCCCACTGGCAGTTCCAATGGACTTTTTGGTATTGAAGGCCATCTTGGGGCCATATACCAGGCACGAAGGGGGCTTACATTACCGACATAGCCATATGGAATCTACCCCAAAGCATATTATATCTATAATAATGTCCTACAATAACGGTTATCGTCTAAAGTCTTAAATGGCCTAAGCTTGCCGAAAAGCACTGTGTTAGTTTGTGTGCTGATTGTGAGTGTATCGAATGAGAACAAAAAGGGCTGAATGGTTCCTTTCAAAGTTTTTTTAGTAAAAAAAAAAAAACAAAACCTGAAAAACTCCAGCATCTATTATCTACATTCCAAAACTCTCTAGTGCCTAAAAGCAAAAATTTAACCCTCCAGCATCCTCATTAGATTGTGTGAAATTTATACGAGATAAAATATTGGGGGCTTTTAATCCTATAGTGCTCTTATGTACCACCTTTACCTATAAATGTAAAGTCAAGGATAATTTGTTTTTGAGGATTTTCGGTAAGATGAGAGAGAAAGAGCGTAAGGCTTAATAAAGTTAGCAAGCTTAACACTCAGTTCTCGCCTAAGAATTTTATAAACTTATAATATTTTTCAATTAACAACAAACAAGGCGCAGAAATTCAGGGCAAACTACCTGTGCAACAAAAACAACAAAGAGAAAGAAAGGGGGAAACGCTTAAATTTACGGTATTAACAAGATAGTTGTTAAGGTGTCATCATAAATGTAAGCATTTTAATCTAAGACGGAGAGGAAAAAAGAAATAAAAAGAAAATTTTTAACAGGAAAAAGTTAAATCATAAAGCAAACAACTTAGTATTTTTTTCTGCTTAACTCTTTAAATTCATTTAGAATCTTTATTGCATTTTAAATTTAAAATTTATTATAATTATAATTTTATTTATTTTTTAACTTCTGATTTAAAACGATTTGGTTAAAAAAAAAAATTATTAAAATGTCACAAAGTGTCTCCCTAGAGTGGTTGGTTATTAACTTATACTTTATTTTGGGGGTTTTTAAATATAGATTATTTATTAAAAATATAAATAGTGTACAGTTTCGAATATTTATCCAGTTGTTTTCAAGTACTGTGCATTTGCTCCAACTCAAGCGAACTAACCTTTAAGGGACACCTATGTGAGGTTAGAAACATTTTATATGCAATGAAGTCATCAACATACACTCATTCCCATGAAGTTAGACACCATTATCAAAATGTTTACATATGGTGTCATGGGAATGAGGGTTAGTAACATTTTATATGCAATGAAGTTAGCAACATTTACACTCATTCCATGAAGTTAGACACCATATGTAAACATTTTGATAATGGTGTCTAACTGAGTTTAGTAATATTTTATAGGCCATGAAGTTAGCAACATAAACATTATTCCCATCAAATTAGACATCATTATCATAATGTTTACATATGGTGTCTAACTTCATGGGAATAGTGTATATGTTGTAAACTTCATTGCATATAAAATGTTTCTAACCTCACGTAGGTGTCCCTTAGGGGTTAGTTCGCTTGAGATGGAGCAAGTACACAGTACTTGAAAACGACTGGAGTAGGCTATAAACATTCGAAACTTTGTACACTATTTATATTTTTAATAAATAATGGTTATAATACAAACCACATAAGCTTCAATAAACTTATACTTTATAAATCATCTAGAAAAATTATAAATTCTT
>JAKCPI010014958.1:0-12307 GCA_023213315.1 Euborellia annulipes | reverse complement strand
CAATACACTGAACAAACATCACAATTATGAAGGTTTTTAATAACATAATTTTTTTGGAAAAAAGTAACATAGTCTTGAAACTATTTATATAAAAAAAATTTGCCTTTGAACAGAACAATATTGTCTGTCTTCGTAAAATGAATATGTATGAAAGATTAGCCCGGTGTTGCATGAAGTTTAAGAGGAACAATTTGTATGTTTCAGGCCTGATGATGGTCCTTTCGGCCAGAAACTGTGAGAATGTGCACATAACAGTTGTCTGGCAATAAAATTCTTGTGTAATAAAGTAAAATACTTTGTTTTAATTATCGTCAAATCCATCATACGAATTATAAAAATTGATAATTTCTCTTGTCCTCCTTTTACTTTCTCTTACCTATGTATATATGTAATATATATATAGAGAGAAAGTATTGGATTCATGTCAAAAATTCGATGTCGAGATTTTGATGGATCTTCACGTTTTGAGGTCCCCTGAATCCAAAAAAGTGGTTTTTGCGACATGGTCTTGAGCTAGGAGGTTGACATTTTATATTTAATTTAAACACCCCCCGCGAGCGTGAAAAATAAGCTTTTAATCAAAATCGGCCAAAGAGTATTAGTACTTTACTGATGTACTTTTTCAGTTTTTTTTCGATTTTCCCGAAATTAGCTAGAACGATTGTGATTAAAATTCAAAAATCAATTATTTTTTAGATGCTCTTTCAAATGTATATTCTCGTTTTGCCCTCAAAATTGTTTGAAGCACACTTTTTACTCTTGTGCTTCATAGAGAAGATAGGAGAAATGGTTGCCATGGTAACAAAATATAAATATTTTCCCATGTTTGTAAATTTGACATCTTAAATTTTAATATATTGGCGGAAACTAAAGATATGACGACAGAAAAATCTGGTGGGACAAGCACAGAACACAACTTTCGATTACCGAAGGTAAGAGAAAGTTGTGTGCTGTGCGCCAGTCGCACCAGATTTTTTAATGCATATTGTTAGTTTTAGGGGTTTTGTTCGGTGATTCTAAGAAAAAAAGGAAACTAAAAATTTTAAGAATAAATGTAAAATTTTCGAATTTTCCTCTTATTCAAAAAAAAATCGCGCAAAATTAATAATGAATAATTTATTATAAGGAAAAAAAAATCAAAATACGAAATGTCTTGGTTTATTATTATTTGTATAAATTTGACCTCTTTTTTAAAAATGCCAAGGGGATTCTGCAAGAAAGCAAAGATCACAGATTGGTGCAGAAAACGTCCAGACCGCATTGAAATTAGATCAATAGTTCACTATTTTTTGGCAATCAAATAGCGAAAAGTCGGTCGACTTGTTTTTTTGCAACATCTGTTAAATATAAAAGTGACTTATTACAGAGGCCTAAAGCCCATCTATTATTTTATACTTAAGATAAAACCAAATATCCTAATTAATTAAAGATATAAATGTAAATATTTCATATAAAAAAAAGCGAAGGATAAAACATTAGCTAACATTATGATTATTTATATATTTGCTGACAATTCTTAAAACTTTTCAAAAGAATTAAAAAATCTGGTGTGACTGGAGCACAGCACACAACTTTCTCTTACCTTCCATAATCGAAAGTTGTGTACTGTGATTGTCACATCAGTTTTTTTGTGTCGACATCTATTTAATTTCCGACTGTATGGTTCATTCGATTTTCAAAATGTAAAATTTATAAACATGGCCAAAATATTTATATTTTGTCACCATGGCAACCATTTCTCCTATCTTTTCTATGAAGTACAAGAGTAAAGTGTGCTTCAAACAATTTTGAGGGCAAAAACGAGAATATACATTTGAAAGAGCATCTAAAAAATAATTGATTTATGAATTTAAAAAAAAATAGTTGGAGCGAATTTAGAGAAAATCGAAAAAAAACTGAAAAAGTGCATCAGTAAAGTACTAGTACTCTTTGGCCGATTTTGATTAAAAAGCTTATTTTTCGCTCCCGAGGGGGTGTTTAACTTAAATATAAAATTTCAGCCTCATAGCTCAATTCCTTCATGCTTAAAAATGAACACAGACACACAGACAGACAGACCATGTCGCGAAAACTACTTTTTGGATTCAGGGACCTCAAAACGAGTATATCCATCAAAATCTCGACATCGAATTTTTGACATGAATCCAATACTTTCTCCTTTATATATTAACATATATACATAGGTAAGAGAAAGTAAAAAAGTGAAATTTTTGAAGAGGTCCCTCTAACACAAAGGATCAAGCCTTTGGCCCGGTTAGCTAAATTTAGCCGTAAAGCAAAGCTCAAGAACTTGTCTGCATAGCAGTTGTATAATTTCCTGTTTGGAAATTACCTTTACCCCCTGCCAAAAAAAAAAACTCCAAATAATATTTCGCTTGAATGAATATAAAAAGTGCGCCATTGAAATTCAATTGTATAATTTCTTACATTGAACTCTAGAACAGTTAGATATTCGATTATTTCGAATACAAGGATTAGGCCCTTTGTCAATAGGCCTTGATCCATTTTCAAAAGGTTGATATAAAAATAAAAAAAAAGGTCAAGAAAATCAATTATTTTTTAAATCTCTTCCAATAGGAACTGCGAGTGTCGCTTTATATAAATGTTTGATAAACGAATAATCTATTATTTAATAAACAGAAGTTATATTCAATTTGTATAGCTTTTTAGATAAATAACTTAACCTTACTGGATATATAATATTTGGGACACTAAAAGTGGCTTTTTTAGTTTCCTTTACCATCATCTTTTACAGGTACAGGGCTGAGCACCTTGCACACCCTTTTCAAGACATTTATTTTTTGTGTAAAGCCCGGAATTTTATGCAGTGAAAACCTTTAAATATGCCATTTAATATGCAGGAAAAGTATTATAATATGCAATATAAATATATGACAAAAAATATTAAGTAAATGACTTCCAATTAAAGAGTAAATCATGATTTAAAACTAATGTGTTTTATTTTTGGAAGGAAAAGGTTTAAAAACCAAAAAGGTCTCGCAACAAAACTAAATTTAATGTAAAAAAAAACAGTAATATAATAAGTAGTTACAGTAAAATTTGTTAATTTATTTAAGAAAATAAACACGATTATAAAAAATCTGGTGTGACGACTGGTCACAGAGCACAAAAACTTTCTCTTAAGATAATTATCTTCGGTAAACGAAAGTTGTGTTCTTTGCTTGTCACACCAGATTTTTGGTGTCGACATGTATTTAGTTTCCGACAGTACGGTACATTCGAATTTTAAGATATTTTTTTTTTTTTTTTTTTATTCTTTTCAGGCCATTGACCAGAGGTCATTCCGCCAACTTTCTTTTTTACATACAATATTTACAAAATACATGATAAAAATACATTCATATAAAAGCCAATTAATATAAAAAAATACACACATATACAAAAACACATTCGGAAGTAGAAGATCTAAAAAAACTGTTCAAAAATACATATAATTTTAAGATATAAAATTTATAAATATGGGAAAATATTTATATTTTGTTGTCATAGCAAACATATCTCCTATCCTTCTTATGAAGCCAGTGAGTAGAAATCGCATGGGTGGGACTTAATATTGTCCCTCACTGTACAAGAGTAAAGTGGTCGTCAGAAGATTTCAATGGCAAAATGAGAATATACATTTTAAAGAGTTATCTAAAAAATAGTTGAATTTTTAAACAAAACAGTTGGAGCAAATTTTGAGAAAAAAACTGAAAAACTACATCGATAAAGTACTAGTACTCTTTGGCCGATTTTATTCAAAAGCTTATTTTCACCCCTTGGAGAGATGCCTAACTTAATTATAGGAAATTTCAACCCTAGTAGCTCTTCCTGAGATATTTTGTTCACAGACACAGACACAGACCATATCGCGAAAACCACTTTTTTGGATTCAGGGGACCTTAAAATCGTGTAATGTTAAAAAGAAAAAAGTTTGCCCCCCCCAAGAAAAGTTAAAACGACGCCACTGTTCGCTATTACTAGGGGCGGCGCGCCCACTAGAGAACTAGGCGGTCGCCTAGGGCGGCAACCTGAGAGGGCGGCAAAAAGGGGGAAAAAAAAATTTTCGGTTCCACAAGCGGCACCCGAAAAAAATTTTGTTTCCGCAGGCGGCAAAAATTTATCGTCTCTAAAAAAAAGTAAAAAATTTAAAAAATTTTGCGTCTCTAAAAAAAAAGATAAAAAAATTTTGGTTCCGCGCAAGAGAAAATGTTCCGCGGGCGGCGCACGGGAAAAATTGGTTCCACGAAAAAAAAAATTTCGCAGAAAAATTTTTGAGATCAGGAAAATTTTGAGGGGGCGGCAATTTAAATTTTTAAAGTTTTTTTTTTTTGGGGGGGAGGGGCGCAAAAAAAATATCTTGCCTAGGGCGGCAGAATAGCTTGCGCCGGCCCTGGCTATTACTGGTGCAATCCTCCACTCCCTCAACCAACACAAGATTAAAATTATTAAATATTTTTTTATCTAGTAGGCAGTAAGGTTTTTATGTAGATTAATGTACAAATTCGAATTTCCTATCTAGATATATCTGGATAAGACTATAGTCTAAAAAGACTATACTAAAAAGCATATGATATGAGAACCTTAAATTTTATTATCGTAATTTATGTTCTCATTCTAAACATATTTTTGTTTTTATTAAATTAATGGCTTTAAAATATGTTTAAAAAAATTAATAGATATAAATATAAAGTGGTGTAAATGTCAAAATGAAATGAACTGAAATGAACTCGAGCAAAGGTGGCAAGTAAGCAAGGGCAGTTCACACATACACCTGGGATCTAGAGGTCTAGGCCTCTGCCAAGTAACAAGCAAAATGCCAGCGGACAACCTTTGCCAATTTCCTTTGGATAAAATACACCTCACTTTGATTAAAAAGCATATCATCTTCAATTTATGATTCCCTTTGAACTTATTTTATATTTGCTAAATTAAAACAGAATCAATTTCGTAATGAAAATTAAAAATAATTATTTATTTATTTTATTTATGATAAAATGACGAAACAATGTTTTTATTTAAATTGTAAAGTGAGTGTTAAGAAATAAGCTATCATAACTATGTAAAAAACAAAATATGATTCTTTTTTTGACCTTGAAAATAATTCAAATTTTTATTAGATGCAAATTTTATTTACATTTAAAAAAATATTTTCAGTTATTCGACGATTGATTGTTATATTATAAAAAGGGATCGTTAGAGGTGTCGTTTCTGTTTTGCAAAAATGATCGATGTTAGCATTCCAGGCTTGAAGGATTTTTACATTAAATAAAAAACATTGTGTGGTTTTATCAAACCACGATGCAAGTGAAACTTTTTTTTCAGTTCCTAGGCTTTTAAGTGAAAATTTTCAGAAAATTATTCAATTAAGAGTATTAAAATCGCGTTTTTAATCCCAACTTAATAAATTAAAATTAAATATACAAATTAAACACTAGGTTATTTGTTTCAAGGTTTTATTAATTAAATATTAACACTTGATACGTATTTCTACAATTTCTTGTCATCATCCGAAGTGATTATGTAATCATGTAATCACTTCTGATGATGACAAGTAATTGTCGAAATATTTATCAAGTGTTAATTTTTAATTAATAAAACCTTTGAAACAAATAACCTAGTGTTTAATTTGTATATTTAATTTTAATTTACAAAATGTTTCAACGAGAACCAACGGTCGAAAGTTTAAATCTTACTCAACTTAATAATTGGAAAATGGGAATGATAATGGGAAATCAATTGACGTATGTTAAATTAAAAACTGAGAAAAATATTTATTTAGTATTTGAATCATTATAAATTATTTTAAAAATTATATTTTATCAATTTAAAAATTAGCCCACGGGGCGTGGTGTAGAGGTTAGCGTGCTAACCTCATATACCAAACGTCGCGGGTTCGGACCCCAGGCAGTCCGATGATTTTATTTAAGCCATCTGGATACCAGATGGCTTAAATAAAAAATGCCTGGACCCCTTAATATATATAAATTCATAAATAACGGTTATCGTAAATGTCTTATATGGCCTGAGCTGCCGAAAAGACAGTGTGAATGTGTGTGTGAGTGTGAATGAGAAAAAAGTGTGAATGTTTAAAAAAAAAAAAAAAAAAATTTAAAAATTGAATAATTAAATCTCACAACTATTTTTTTATAATTCGTCATATATACTAAATTTCCACTTTCCTAATTTTGTCGTCACGGCTTGTGACGTCATGGCTTGTAGCGTCACTGCCTTTGACGTGACGTCAAAGGCTTGTAACGCGACAAGCTGATTGAAGAGCGAAAAAATTTGAGAGGATCAAATAAAAGTTTCACTTTAAAAATATTTAATATAAAAAATCCTCTAACATGTCCTGAAATGGAACTTTAGATCTCATAACAATCAGGGAACTCTACGATGAGATGGAGCTTGATGTGGCATCGCGTCCTAAGGAAGGGACGCAAAGAAGGTCTCAGTGATTCATTCTTCGAAAGGGTAGAGGCTACACGAGAGTCCCTCTTCAATCTAGGACATCTAACCCAATCCAAGCATAGAATAGAATGGATAAAAGGAACCGGGCGGAACAAGAAGCTAACTAAAAATAAACGCATGAGGAGGGTTTAGAGATAAGAAATCATATAACTCTACGCCGTGCCGTTGGATGGATATGTTCAAAGGGTATGTGTTCGCGTGCACGAAAGCTTCGGATATATAAATGAGGACAAAGGTAGGGAATTTAAATTATAATAATTGAAATTTACAATAGCGATCCAAAAACATTGGAGGAAGAATATTAAATCTAGCAGAAAGATAATGAATTGTCCAAATCATCAAGATATCGATCAGGTTCGAATTATACTAGTTTGTCGAGTGTGTAAGTGGCTGTGATATATTGATATATTTGAACAATGACAGGAGATGACAGCCAGGAAAGAGTGTCTCCAAATCAAAGTTCCAAAGAATTCTCGATGTTTCGGTCCAAATTTATTCGACCATCAGGCTATCGGGAGTTATCATATGACAATTCCCGACAGCCTAATGATGGTCGAATAAATGTGGACCGAAACGACGAGAATTTTTTGGGACTTTCATTGATTTGGAGACACTCTTTCCTGGCTGCCACCTCCTGTCATTGTTCAAATATTATAGTTTGAACATGAAAGTCTGCTATTCAATAAAATAGATTTCTAGAGACAGAAGAGAGAATCTCTGAACTTGACCATAATGGAAATGAAAAATCTGTGAAATCATGCAAGGGGATCAAGATTTAGGATATTTCGATTTGGATGTTCACACGCTTTAAGCGCTCAAGCTTATCAGCGCTATTTTCACTCATTCGATTTGAGCTTATGAGCGCTCACTCTTAGCGTTTGATTTGGCAATTAAAAATAAAAATAAGAAACAAAATGATTATGTATGACATTTTGAAAGAAAACAATTCATAATCTTTTAATATTTTGCAATAATTTCGGAAACAAGGAAGGATCTTGCCCTTATCTGAAGTCCAAACTCAGTGGCGTCATTTCAACTTTTTCTTGGAGGTTAAAAGAGGTTAAGTTATTTCTCCATATTTAAGAAAAACAAGTGCCTGCTTGAGGATTTGTTGGCATTCATAGAATATACAAATGCAAAAAATACATAAATGTTCCTCTATACATTTCCTATGGGAGAAATCGTCCCTTTAAGAATTAATAACTCAAAAATTGGAAGTGCTAGGGACCAAAACCTATTTATCCCTGAACCAGTTTTTCAAGCTGAATAGGTATATGTAATTATTATTTTCCTACGACCTTTAGTTCAGGCCGTACTTTTTATGCGTACAGACAGACACCGGAGTCTCTGCATAAGCCCCTCTCCCCCCCCCCTTAGTACTACGAACAGTGAGAGCTAAAATGGACTTGAAAAAAGAAAGATTTAAAATTAAAAAAATGTTTACTCATTTTCTTTGATTAATGGTTTTTAACTATTTGCAAACTCCAGGAAGTCTATTATTCATTTTTGCTTTTACTTGAGAAAAGTTCAAAATTCTGAAAGTCTTCTGTAATATTTTCTTCAAATTTATTATTTCAAGAAGTGCATTTAAAATTTTACTAAAAATAAACAAAAAAGAAAACATAAATTTTATCAAATTAAGAGGAAGTAAATTTCATTTTAAAATAGCTTTCTCCGTTTTAATAATTCCTCATTTTAATTTAAGCTAAGCTCATTTAAAAATTAACAAATTTTATAATCTGGTCGAATGTTCAATGAAGATTGATAAAATTAAAAATTCAATTGTTAAAAGAATGAAATTTGACGTTACTCTGTGATCGTTTGCAATAACGAATGCCAATGAATTGTTGAATGTCTCATCTTCACTTGCCAGACAACCAGGTTGGCTATTCACGACGAGGGGTTAATTATAACCAGAGTTTGTACAGCCCCACGTGGCTTGAGTGGATAGACTCAAAAGGAGGAGCCCCTCCCAATTGACACGCGGGCCAAATTGAGCTCTGACTTATTTTCACTCACAAAGTAATGAGTGCCATTAAAAAGGAGAAGAACATATGCCTTTATAAATTGGCTCATGTTTAAAAAAAAATCGGCAAACAATTTGTAATATAATATTGAAATCGAGAAGATGCAATCAGACATCTTAGGCTCAAGCATTTTAAGTGAATTTGATAATGTTTACAATAGGATGATTGATATCTAAATGATATTGAATCAAGAAGACAAAATTAAATTATAAAATCAATAATGAAAAATGTACCATGCCAGAAGAAAATATACGGTAGACAATGTGACATTTTTTCAAATTTATAATCTTAGATTAATAATAATAATAATGTTTTCGAATAATAGAACGTGGCTGTAGCTGATATGTTTAATGGAAAGAGGATGCAGCCAAATAATAGAGCCTCTATTAAGTAACGAACACTTCTATTGGGACATTTCGGCTGGGATCAACCCTGCCATCTTCAGCCTTCAAAGAGCATATTTATATTTTTAACATATAAATAGAGTTGTCATATATATCAATAATCGCATTCTTTGTTCAATGAATGTAATATTCCTTTAATACCATCAAGTGATAGCGTGAAGGTCAAGCTTATAATCACTTTTTCTATTACTCAAAATAAACTTTTTTGAAGAATAATGAAGAGGCAATCAATCATGACAACTCTATTTATATGTGAAAAATATAAATATGCTCTTTGAAGGCTGAAGATGGCAGGGTTGAACCCAGCCGAAACGTCCCAATAAAGAGTGTTCGTTACTGAATAGAGGCTCTATTATTTGGCTGCATCCTCTTTCCATTAAACATAATAATGTTTTCCACATTTTTCATTTATCATTTGGTATTATATTGGAAATAATCATTTGTTTCGCAAATTCATTTGTTTATATTTACATGTTTTTTAATGACCTGTATGATTTTGTTTTGATTTCTTTCCAAAATGTCGTTTTCTTCTGTGATTATTTCAAAAACTATTCAGTTTTCGGAAAAATATCAAAGAATAAAAACTTTTTAAAATTGAGTATTTTATCATAACATAACAAAGAAATATGAAGATTTCAAAATTTTTGAAAAAACTTATTAGGTAAAGTACTACTTCCAAGTGACGTATTTACTCTAAAAGTTGATAGGAATCTACAATTTTAGTGTAAGGAGCATATACCAAATTTCATCGATCTAGCTGCTTTGGTTATTAAGCAATCGTGTTCACACACACACACACACCCCAGACGTAATTCCAAAAGAATATACGAGAAAGTCTCGGGGAAGTCATTCTTCATATTTTTTTGTATTAAAATAGAAATAGCCCACGGGGCTTGGAGTAGTTGGTAGCGTGTCTACCTTCTATACCGAACGTCGCGGGTTCGGACCCCAGGCAGTCCGATGATTTTATTTAAGGCATTTGGATACCAAATGACTTAAATAAAAGTCTTAAATGGCCTAAGTTGCCGAAAAGACTGTGTGAATGAGTGTGTGAATGTGAGCGTGAATGAGAAAAAAGTGTGAATGTTTTTTTATAAAAAAAAAAAAAAAAAAAAAAAATAGAAATAGGGGGGCCGTGATATATTGACTTGTGTTTCAAGGAGGCCCTGACTTCAAAAAGTTTTTATTAATGAACATGTATGGAAAATTACCATATTTGTTCTTGGAGGATGGGCAAAATATCTTCTCTTTCAACTAGATTAGAGTGTAATCTTTCTAGGATATACAAAAGGGGCCGAACAAAAATTGTCAAAATTTGTTGCTAAAAAAGTGTGAGTGTTTAAAAAAAAAAAATAAAAATAATAATGTTTTGATTAGAGTTTAAACACCAACCCACCGGTGGGGGAATCTTTGTGTTTTATAATAAAATTTTTACCAAAATGTAAGTAAATGTAAATTTTTTTTTTTTTTTTTAAACATTCACACTTTTTTTTCCTCATTCTCACACACACTTACACGCACATTCACACAGACTTTTCGGCAACTTAGGCCATTTAAGACTTGGACGATAACCGTTATATTAATAATATATATGGGGCATTCCACGCCAACTCGACCACTTCTGAACCCGACCATTTTTGATTTGGCTGAAACTTTGTCATCTTTTTGTACCCTATTGAAAACGTGTCTGAGAATTTTTTCAGATTTTTTGACCCAGCCAAAAAAAAGTTATAGCATTTTCAAAAAACATCGATTTTTTTTTTTAAATAACCGTAAAACTGTCAAAAATTAACTTATCGAGACGTTTTTTTTTTTTTGAAATTTTTGTCTTTAAATGTACTTTTCAGAAAAAAATATGACAACATTTTACAGATTCATCTTGAACGTTTTTTTTTGACATGATAAATAAGCGGAGAAAAAAATTTTTTTTTTCAAAAATAAAAAAAAAATAGAACGCGAAATAATCCCACTCTGAAATTTTCTGAGCATTTGTAGAGAAAATCGAAGTTTTTTATAAAAAAAAAAAAATTAAAAAAAAAGTGTCATTCATCCTGAAATTTTTGTTTTTTCCGAAAATGTCAAAAAAAACGTTCAAGATGAATCTGTAAAATGTTGTCATATTTTTTTCTGAAAAGTACATTTAAAGACAAAAATTTCAAAAAAAAAAAAACGTCCCGATAAGTTAATTTTTGACAGTTTTACGGTTATTTAAAAAAAAAAATCGATGTTTTTTGAAAATGCTATAACTTTTTTTTGGCTGGGTCGAAAAATCTGAAAAAATTCTCAAACACGTTTTCAATAGGGTACAAAAGATGACAAAGTTTCAGCCAAATCAAAAATGGTCGGGTTCAAAAGTGGTCGAGTTGGCGTGGAATGCCCCATATATATTTGGGGTCCAGGCATTTCTTTTAAGCCATTTGGTACCCAAATGCCTTAAATAAAATCATCGGACTGCCTGGAGTCCGAACCCGCGACGTTCGGTATAGAAGGTAGGCACGCTACCAAATACACCAAATCCGAGGGCATTATAAATTGAATTAGACAATATTCCTTTATTATTGTTATTTGATAAGTTTGTTATTGGTTTTATAAAGCCTATGAATAAATCGAAAAGGAATTATAATAATAACATAGATAATTAAAAGAAAGATTTTAAATTTAAATCAGATTAGAGCTAAATACATACATTCAAGAAAAATATTTCATGTTAATTATTATTATTAAAGGGTTATGATTATATAACGTTAAAAGAAAAATTATTGACTTCTCAACAATGAATTATAGAAGGAAAATAGAGGTAGAATAAGTCTTTTTTTTTGAATGTAACTTCATTGCATGTCAAATTACATTTAACGTTATACCTGATGTCTTTCATTTTAACCTAATCCAAGGCCAATATCCTACTATTTTCGACCTGCTTGCGCTTTTTTGAATTAACTACTTTTAAAAATAAACTCAGACCCATTCATGTTTTGGTCAAAATAATGCGTCATACTATTTTAATTTGAAAACAATTTATTAAAGTCAAACTTAAAAAAATCTGGTGTGACTGCGCACAGCACACAACTTTCTCTTACCTTCGGTAATCGAAAGTTGTGTTCTGTGCTTGTCACACCAGATTTTTCGTGTCGAAATATATTTAGTTTCCGCCAATATATTAGAATTCAAGATATAAAATTCATAAACAGAAAAATATTTATATTTTGTTACCATGGCAACCATTTCTCCTATCTTCTCTATGAAGTACAAGAGTAAAGCATGGTCTTCAAACAATTTTGAGAGCAAAATGAGAATATACATTTGAAAGAGCATCGAAAAAATAATTGATTTACGAATTTTAATCAAAATCGTTATAGCGAATTTTGAGAAAATCGAAAAAAACTGAAAAAGTACATCAGTAAAGTA
>JAKCPI010014957.1:0-15426 GCA_023213315.1 Euborellia annulipes | reverse complement strand
AAGCAAAGATCACAGATTGGTGCAGAAAACGTCCAGACCGCATTGAAATTAGATCAATAGTTCACTATTTTTTGGCAATCAAATAGCGAAAAGTCGGTCGACTTGTTTTTTTGCAACATCTGTTAAATATAAAAGTGACTTATTACAGAGGCCTAAAGCCCATCTATTATTTTATACTTAAGATAAAACCAAATATCCTAATTAATTAAAGATAAATGTAAATATTTCATATAAAAAAAAGCGAAGGATAAAACATTAGCTAACATTATGATTATTTATATATTTGCTGACAATTCTTAAAAACTTTTCAAAAGAATTAAAAATCTGGTGTGACTGGAGCACAGCACACAACTTTCTCTTACCTTCGGTAATAAGAAAGTTGTGTACTGTATTGTCACATCAGTTTGTGTCGACATCTATTTAATTTCCGACAGTATGGTTCATTCGATTTTCAAAATGTAAAATTTATAAACATGGCAAAATATTTATATTTTGTCACCATAGCAACCATTTCTCCCATCTTTTCTATGAAGTACAAGAGTAAAAGTGTGCTTCAAACAATTTTGAGGGCAAAACGAGAATATACATTTGAAAGCATCTAAAAAATAATTGATTTATGAATTTAAAAAAATAGTTGGAGCGAATTTAGAGAAAATCGAAAAAACTGAAAAAGTGCATCAGTAAAGTACTGTTACTCTTTGGCCGATTTTGATTAAAAGCTTATTTTTCGCTCCCGAGGGGTGTTTAACTTAAATATAAAATTTCAGCCTCATAGCTCAATTCCCTTCATGCTTAAAAATGAACACAATTTTGACAGACAGACAGACCATGTCGCGAAAACTACTTTTTTGGATTCAGGGACCTCAAAACGAGTATATCCATCAAAATCTCGACATCAAATTTTTGACATGATCCATACTTTCTCTCTTTATATATTAACATATATACATAGGTAAGATAAGTAAAAGTGAAATTACACCAGAGGATGCTAACACAAAGGATCGAAGCCTTTGACACCGATTTAGCTAAATTTAGCCGTAAGCAAAACTCAAGAACTTGTCTGCATAACAGTTGTATAATTTCCTGTTTGGAAATTATTTTACCCTACAAAAAAAAACTCCAAATAATATTTCGCTTGAATGAATATAAAAAAGTGCGCCATTGAAATTCATTGTATAATTTCTTACATTGAACTCTGAGGCAGTTAGATATTCGATTATTTCGAATACAAGGATTAAGCCCTTGTCAATGAGCCTGGATCCATTTTCAAAGGTTGATATAAAAATAAAAAAAAAAAAGGTCAAGAAAATCAATTATTTTTTTAAATCTCTTCCAATAGGAACTGCGAGTGTCGCTTTATATAAATGTTTGATAAACGAATAATCTATTATTTAATAAACAGAAGTTATATTCAATTTGTATAGCTTTTTAGATAAATAACTTAACCTTACTGGATATATAATATTTGGGACACTAAAAGTGGCTTTTTTAGTTTCCTTTACCATCATCTTTTACAGGTACAGGGCTGAGCACCTTGCACACCCTTTTCAAGACATTTATTTTGTGTAAAGCCCGGAATTTTATGCAGTGAAAACCTTTAAATATGCCATTTAATATGCAGGAAAAGTATTATAATATGCAATATAAATATATGACAAAAATATTAAGTAAATGACTTCCAATTAAAGGTAAATCATGATTTAAAACTAATGTGTTTTATTTTTGGAAGGAAAAGGTTTAAAAACAAAAAATTCTCGCAACAAAAACTAAATTTAATGTAAAAAAAAAACAACTATAATAAGTAGTTACAGTAAAATTTATTAATTTATTTAAGAAAATAAACAGATTATAAAATCTGGTGTGACGACTGGTCACGGAGCATATAAACCCTCTTAAAATAATTATCTTTGGACAAGCGGATTACATGTTCTACTGTATGCCTGGACATTTTTCATTATCAATATTTCATTGAATTTCGACGGTAAGACATTCCGAATTTTAAGATATTTTTTTTTTTTTTTTTTATTCTTAAATACATTTAATAAAGGTCATTCTTACTTTAACACATACAATATTTACAAAATACAGTAAAATTACATTCATATAAAAACGTTAATATAAAAATACTTTTTATATAAAAACACATTCGGAAGTAGAAGATCTAAAAAAAACTCAGTTCAAAAATACATATAATTTATAAGATATAAAATTTATAAATATGGGAAAATATTTATATTTTGTTGTCATAGCAAACATATCTCCTATCCTTCTTATGAAGCAGTGAGAAAATCGCATGGGTGGGACTAATATTGTCCCTCACTGTACAAGAGTAAAGTGGTCGTCAGAAGATTTCAATGGCAAAATGAGAATATACATTTTAAAGAGCATCTAAAAAATAGTTGAATTTTTAAACAAAACAGTTGGAGCAAATTTTGAGAAAAAACTCGAAAAACTACATCGATAAAGTACTAGTACTCTTTGGCCGATTTTATTCAAAAGCTTATTTTCACCCCTTGGGAGGATGCCTAACTTAATTATAAAATTTCAACCTAGTAGCTCTTCCTGAGATATTTTGTTCACAGACACAGACACAGACCATATCGCGAAAACCACTTTTTGGATTCAGGGGGACCTTAAAACGCGTGTAAGTTAAAGAAGAAAGTTTGCCCCCCCCTAAGAAAAAGTTAAAATGACGCCACTGTTCGCTATTACCAGGGGCGGCGCGCCCACTAGGCGAACTAGGCGGTCGCCTGAGGCGGCAACCTGGAGAGGGCGGCAAAAAGGGGGAAAAAAAATTTTGGTTCCACAAGCGGCACCCGAAAAAAAAAAAATTTTGTTCCGCAGGCGGCAAAAATTCTATCGTCTCTAAAAAAAAAAGTAAAAAATTTAAAAAATTTTGCGTCTCTAAAAAAAAAGATAAAAAAATTTTGGTTCCGCACCGAGAAAATGTTCCGCGGGCGGCGCACGGGAAAAAATTGGTTCCACGAAAAAAAAAAAAATTTCGCAGAAAAATTTTTGAGATCAGGAAAATTTTGAGGGGGCGGCAATTTAAATTCTTTGTAAGTTTTTTTTTTTTTTTGGGGGGGGAGGGGCGCAAAAAAAATATCTTGCCCTAGGGCGGCAGAATAGCTTGCGCCGGCCCTGGCTATTAACTGGTGCAATCCTCCACTCCTCAACCAACACCAAGATTAAAATTATTAAATATTTTTTTATCTAGTAGGCAGTAAGGTTTTTATGTAGATTAATGTACAAATTCGAATTTCCTATCTAGATATATCTGGATAAGACTATAGTCTAAAAAGACTATACTAAAAAGCATATGATATGAGAACCTTAAATTTTATTATCGTAATTTATGTTCTCATTCTAAACATATTTTTGTTTTTATTAAATTAATGGCTTTAAAATATGTTTAAAAAAATTAATAGATATAAATATAAAGTGGTGTAAATGTCAAAATGAAATGAACTGAAATGAACTCGAGCAAAGGTGGCAAGTAAGCAAGGGCAGTTCACACATACACCTGGGATCTAGAGGTCTAGGCCTCTGCCAAGTAACAAGCAAAATGCCAGCGGACAACCTTTGCCAATTTCCTTTGGATAAAATACACCTCACTTTGATTAAAAAGCATATCATCTTCAATTTATGATTCCCTTTGAACTTATTTTATATTTGCTAAATTAAAACAGAATCAATTTCGTAATGAAAATTAAAAATAATTATTTATTTATTTTATTTATGATAAAATGACGAAACAACGTTTTTATTTAAATTATAAAGTGAGTGTTAAGAAATAATCTATCATAACTATGTAAAAAAAAAATATGATTCTTTTTTTGACCTTGAAAATAATTCAAATTTTTATTAGATGCAAATTTTATTTACATTTTAAAAAATATTTTCAGTTATTCGACGATTTTTTGTTTTTTTTTTTTTTTTATTCAGGGTGAGGCCACACCGCCATCCCTCACAATACATATATACATATAAAATTACAATTTATCACTAATTCATATAAAATATATATATAAAAATGGTAATATAGTAATAAAACAAAATCACAGCAAAAACAGTACAATAAAAGAAAAAAAAAAAAAATCAAAGCAAAACTAATACAATAATAAAACACAATCAAAGCAATAATAATACAATAATAAAACAAAATCAAAGCAATAATAGTACAATAATAAAACAAAATCAAAACAAAAACAATACAATAATAAAAGGGCACAATCCATGCCATTCTATATTCGACGATTGATTGTTATATTATAAAGAGGGATCGTTAGAGGTGTCGTTTCTGTTTTGCAAAAATGATCGATGTTAGCATTCCAGGCTTGAAGGATTTTTTCATTAAATAAAAAAACATTGTGTGGTTTTATGAAACCACGATGCAAGTGAAACTTTTTTTTTCAGATCCTAGGCTTTTAAGTGAAAATTTTCAGAAAATTATTCAATTAAGAGTATTAAAATCGCGTTTTTAATCTCAACTTAATAAATTAAAATTAAATATACAAATTAAACACTAGGTTATTTGTTTCAAAGGTTTTATTAATTAAAAATTAACACTTGATACGTATTTCGACAATTTCTTGTTATCATCAGAAGTGATTACATTCTAATACAAGTATTACAATGTAATCAATTCTGATGATGACAAGAAATTGTCGAAATACGTATCAAGTGTTAATTTTTAATTAATAAAACCTTTGAAACAAATAACCTAGTGTTTAATTTGTATATTTAATTTTAATTTTTTTTGTTTTTATTTTCTTCCTGGCTGCATGTGACTATTGGTCATTATAGGTCTTCGGACCTTATGCACCCATTCCAAAAAAAAAAAAAAAAAAAAAAAAAAAAAAAAATTTACAAAATGTTTCAACGAGAACCAACGGTCGAAAGTTTAAATCTTACTCAACTTAATAATTGGAAAATGGGAATGATAATGGGAAATCAATTGACGTATGTTAAATTAAAAACTGAGAAAAATATTTAAAAAATTGAATAATGAAATCTCACAATTATTTTTTTATAATTCGTCATATATACTAAATTTCCACTTTCCTAATTTTGTCGTCACGGCTATTGACGTCACGGCTTGTAACGAGACATGCTGATAGAAGAGCGAAAAAATTTGAGAGGATCAAATAAAAGTTTCACTTTAAAATTATTTAATATAAAAAATCCTCTAACATGTCCTGAAATGGAACTTTAGATCTCATAACAATCAGCGAACTCTACGATGAGATGGAGTTGATGATGTGGCATCTCGTTCTAAGGAAGGGACGTAAAGAAGGTCTCAATGATTCATTCTTCGAAAGGGTAGAGGCTACACGAGAGACCCTCTTCAATCTAGGACATCCAACCCAATCTAAGCATAGAATAGAATGGATAAAAGGAACCGGGTGGAACAAGAAGCTAACTAAAAATAAACGCATGAGGAGGATTTAGAGATAAGAAATCATATAACTCTACGACGTGTCGTTGGACGGATATGTGTTCGCGTGCACGAAAGCTTCGGATATACCGGGTGGGCCATTAGTGCGTGGACGGAAGATTGTGGGCTTATTAACCGACATTTTTAAGGTTTGTTGGTCGTATATAATGTGGGGCCTTTAGGGCTACAAATTAAAAATATTTTTGTTCCAATTGCACTTTTTATACAGAGTGACCCATATCAAAGTTATGTTTTTTTAAATGGAACGCTCTATATATTATTGCATATTTGGATTCTACGGCCAATTTTAGTATGACTTTATGTCATGCAATGTATTCCAAACTAAACCGTTTAGCCGAAAATCGGGTTTTTGTGAAAAAACTGCTGTCTGGAAAAAATTGAATATCGCACGAACCATAAAACTTTGGGGACTGTTCTTTTGTGAGGTTACTAACCATGAAATGTACTAATATAGGCCAGATGGGTAACCTCGAATTATTCTTATGTTGGGAGATATGGCCATGCCAATTTGGAAAATTTCAAACATGGATAACTTTATTTTTTCAAATGGAACATGCTACTTTTTTTGATGCCTAGGGACGTGAAATTTAATTCTCTTTCTAATGGCATAAGGTTGTCTATATCTATCTTTGGTAGTTTTCTTTTTATTCCAAAATATCTGATAACGAAAAAAAAAATACATTTATTATAGACAAAACCATTTTAAAAAACAATCCAAACGCAAACAAAATTGTAATAAATGGAAAAGATATGCTAAATATTCGAAAATGTATTTAAATTTCCCTTAAAATCATTTATTTGAACTTCTCGAAAAAGAAATTAGGGTTATGTTTAGGTTAGGAGGTGCGCCATCTTGTTGACAAATCATAGCCCGAATTTGAGCAAGCGGGACTTCTTCGAGGAGTTCAAATAAATGATTTTAAGGGAAATTTAAAGACATTTTTGAATATTTAGCATATCTTTTCCATTTATTACAATTTTGTTTTGCGTTTGGATTTTTTTTCAAATATTTTGTCTATAATAAATTTTTTTTTTTCGTTATCAGATATTTTGGAATAAAAAGAAAACTACCAAAGATAGATATAGACAACCTTATGCCATTAGAAAGAGAATTAAATTTCACGTCCCTAGGCATCAAAAAAAGTAGCATGTTCCATTTGAAAAAATAAAGTTATCCATGTTTGAAATTTTCCAAATTGGCATGGCCATATCTCCCAACATAAGAATAATTCGAGGTTACCCATCTGGCCTATATTAGTACATTTCATGGTTAGTAACCTCACAAAAGAACAGTCCCCAAAGTTTTATGGTTCGTGCGATATTCAATTTTTTCCAGACAGCAGTTTTTTCACAAAAACCCGATTTTCGGCTAAACGGTTTAGTTTGGAATACATTGCATGACATAAAGTCATACTAAAATTGGCCGTAGAATCCAAATATGCAATAATATATAGGGCGTTCCATTTAAAAAAACATAACTTTGATATGGGTCACCCTGTATAAAAAGTGCAATTGGAACAAAAATATTTTTAATTTGTAGCCCTAAAGGAGCCACATTATATACGACCAACAAACCTTAAAAATGTCGGTTAATAAGCCCACAATCTTCCGTCCACGCACTAATGGCCCACCCGTTATAAATGAGGATCAAGGTAGGGAATTTAAATTATAATAATTGAAATATACAATAGCAATCCAAAAATATTGGAGGTAGAATATTAAATCTAGTAGAAAGATAATGTATTGTCCAAATCATCAGGATATCGATCAGGTCCGAATTATACTAGTTTGTCGAGTGTGGAAGTGGCTGTAATATATTGATATATTTGACAAGAGATGGCATCCAGGAAAGTGTCTCCAAATTGTCATATGATAATTCCCGATAGCCTGATGGTGGTCGAATAAATGTGGACCGAAACGTCGAGAATTTTTTTGGGACTTTCATTGATTTGGAGACACTCTTTCCTGGCTGCCACCTCCTGCCATTATTCAAATATTATAGTTTGAACATGAAAGTCTGCTATTCAATAAAATAGATTTCTAGAGACAGAAGAGAGAATCTCTGAACTTGACCATAATGGAAATGAAAAATCTGTGAAATCATGAAAGGGGATCAAGATTTAGGGTCTTTCGATTTGGATGTTCACACGCTTTAAGCGCTCAAGCTTATCAGCGCTATTTTCACTCATTCGATTTGAGCTTATGAGCGCTCACTCTTAGCGTTTGATTTGGCAATTAAAAATAAAAATAAGAAACCAAATGATAATGTATGACATTTTGAAAGAAAACAATTCATAATCTTTTAATATTTTGCAATAATTTCGGAAACAAGGAAGGATCTTGCCCTTATCTGAAGTCCAAACTCAGTGGCGTCATTTCAACTTTTTCTTGGAGGTTAAAAGAGGTTAAGTTATTTCTCCATATTTAAGAAAAACAAGTGTCTGCTTGAGGATTTGTTGGCATTCATAGAATATACAAATGCAAAGAATACATAAATGTTCCTCTATACATTTCCTATGGGAGAAATCGTCCCTTTAAGAATTAATAACTCAAAAATTGGAAGTGCTAGGGACCAAAACCTATTTATCCCTGAACCAGTTTTTCAAGCTGGATACGTATATGTAATTATTATTTTCCTACGACCTTTAGTTCAGGCCGTACTTTTTATGCGTACAGACAGATAGACACCGGGGTCTCTTCATAAGCCCTCCCCCCCCCCCCCCCTAGTGCTACGTAGCAGTGAGAGCTAAAATGGACTTGAAAAAAGAAAGATTTAAAATTAAAAAAATGTTTACTCATTTTCTTTGATTAATGGTTTTTAACTATTTGCAAACTCCAGGAAGTCTATTATTCATTTTTGCTTTTACTTGAGAAAAGTTCAAAATTCTCAAAGTCTTCTGTAATATTTTCTTCAAATTTATTATTTCAAGAAGTGCATTTAAAATTTTACTAAAAATAAACAAAAAAGAAAACATAAATTTTATCAAATTAAGAGGAAGTAAATTTCATTTTAAAATAGCATTCTCCGTTTTAATAATTCCTCATTTTAATTTAAGCTAAGTTCATTTAAAAATTAACAAATTTTATAATCTGGTCGAATGTTCAATGAAGATTGATAAAATTAAAAATTCAATTGTTAAAAGAATGAAATTTGACGTTACTCTGTGATCGTTTGCAATAACGAATGCCAATGAATTGTTGAATGCCTCATCTTCACTTGCCAGACAACCAGGTTGGCTATTCACGACGAGGGGTTAATTATAACCAGAGTTTGTACAGCCCCACGTGGCTTGAGTGGATAGACTCAAAAGGAGGAGCCCCTCCCAATTGACACGCGGGCCAAATTGAGCTCTGACTTATTTTCACTCACAAAGTAATGAGTGCCATTAAAAAGGAGAAGAACATATGCCTTTATAAATTGGCTCATGTTTAAAAAAAAAATCGGCAAACAATTTGTAATATAATATTGAAATCGAGAAGATGCAATCAGGCATCTTAGGCTCAAGCATTTTAAGTGAATTTGATAATGTTTACAATAGGATGATTGATATCTAAATGATATTGAATCAAGAAGACAAAATTAAATTATAAAATCAATAATGAAAAATGTACCATGCCAGAAGAAAATATACGGTAGACAATGTGACATTTTTTCAAATTTATAATCTTAGATTAATAATAATAATAATGTTTTCGAATAATAGAACGTGGCTGTAGCTGATATGTTTAATGGAAAGAGGATGCAGCCAAATAATAGAGCCTCTATTAAGTAACGAACACTCTTTATTGGGACATTTCGGCTGGGATCAACCCTGCCATCTTCAGCCTTCAAAGAGCATATTTATATTTTTAACATATAAATAGAGTTGTCATATATATCAATAATCGCATTCTTTGTCCAATGAATGTAATATTCCTTTAATACCATCAAGTGATAGCGTGAAGGTCAAGCTTATAATCACTTTTTCTATTACTCAAAATAAACTTTTTTGAAGAATAATGAAGAGGCAATCAATCATGACAACTCTATTTATATGTGAAAAATATAAATATGCTCTTTGAAGGCTGAAGATGGCAGGGCCGAAACGTCCCAATAAAGAGTGTTCGTTACTGAATAGAGGCTCTATTATTTGGCTGCATCCTCTTTCCATTAAACATAATAATGTTTTCCACATTTTTCATTTATCATTTGGTATTATATTGGAAATAATCATTTGTTTCGCAAATTCATTTGTTTATATTTACATGTTTTTTAATGACCTGTATGATTTTGTTTTGATTTCTTTCCAAAATGTCGTTTTCTTCTGTGATTATTTCAAAAACTATTCAGTTTTCGGAAAAATATCAAAGAATAAAAACTTTTTAAAATTGAGTATTTTATCATAATATAACAAAGAAATATGAAGATTTCAAAATTTTTGAAAAAACTTATTAGGTAAAGTACTACTTCCAAGTGACGTATTTACTCTAAAAGTTGATAGGAATCTACAATTTTAGTGTAAGGAGCATATACCAAATTTCATCGATCTAGCTGCTTTGGTTTTTAAGCAATCGTGTTCACACACACACACACACCCAGACGTAATTCCAAAAGAATATACGAGAAAGTCTCGGGGAAGTCATTCTTCATATTTTTTTGTATTAAAATAGAAATAGCCCACGGGGCTTGGAGTAGTTGGTAGCGTGTCTACCTTCTATACCGAACGTCGCGGGTTCGGACCCCAGGCAGTCCGATAATTTTATTTAAGGCATTTGGATACCAAATGACTTAAATAAAAGTCTTAAATGGCCTAAGTTGCCGAAAAGACTGTGTGAATGAGTGTGTGAATGTGAGCGTGAATGAGAAAAAAGTGTGAATGTTTTTTTATAAAAAAAAAAAAAAAAAAAATAGAAATAGGGGGGCCGTGATATATTGACTTGTGTTTCAAGGAGGCCCTGACTTCAAAAAGTTTTTATTAATGAACATGTATGGAAAATTACCATATTTGTTCTTGGAGGATGGGCAAAATATCTTCTCTTTCAACTAGATTAGAGTGTAATCTTTCTAGGATATACAAAAGGGGCCGAACAAAAATTGTCAAAATTTGTTGCTAAAAAAGTGTGAGTGTTTAAAAAAAAAAAATAAAAATAATAATGTTTTGATTAGAGTTTAAACACCAACCCACCGGTGGGGGAATCTTTGTGTTTTATAATAAAATTTTTACCAAAATGTAAGTAAATGTAAATTTTTTTTTTTTTTTTTAAACATTCACACTTTTATTTTCCTCATTCTCACACACACTTACACGCACATTCACACAGACTTTTCGGCAACTTAGGCCATTTAAGACTTGGACGATAACCGTTATATTAATAATATATATGGGGCATTCCACGCCAACTCGACCACTTCTGAACCCGACCATTTTTGATTTGGCTGAAACTTTGTCATCTTTTTGTACCCTATTGAAAACGTGTTTGAGAATTTTTTCAGATTTTTTGACCCAGCCAAAAAAAAGTTATAGCATTTTCAAAAAACATCGATTTTTTTTTTAAATAACCGTAAAACTGTCAAAAATTAACTTATCGAGACGTTTTTTTTTTTTTTGAAATTTTTGTCTTTAAATGTACTTTTCAGAAAAAAATATGACAACATTTTACAGATTCATCTTGAACGTTTTTTTTGACATGATAAATAAGCGGAGAAAAAAATTTTTTTTTTTCAAAAATAAAAAAAAAAAATAGAACGCGAAATAATCCCACTCTGAAATTTTCTGAGCATTTGTAGAGAAAATCGAAGTTTTTTATAAAAAAAAAAATTAAAAAAAAAGTGTCATTCATCCTGAAATTTTTGTTTTTTTCCGAAAATGTCAAAAAAAACGTTCAAGATGAATCTGTAAAATGTTGTCATATTTTTTTCTGAAAAGTACATTTAAAGACAAAAATTTCAAAAAAAAAAAAACGTCCCGATAAGTTAATTTTTGACAGTTTTACGGTTATTTAAAAAAAAAAATCGATGTTTTTTGAAAATGCTATAACTTTTTTTTGGCTGGGTCGAAAAATCTGAAAAAATTCTCAAACACGTTTTCAATAGGGTACAAAAAGATGACAAAGTTTCAGCCAAATCAAAAATGGTCGGGTTCAAAAGTGGTCGAGTTGGCGTGGAATGCCCCATATATATTTGGGGTCCAGGCATTTCTTTTTAAGCCATTTGGTACCCAAATGCCTTAAATAAAATCATCGGACTGCCTGGAGTCCGAACCCGCGACGTTCGGTATAGAAGGTAGGCACGCTACCAAATACACCAAATCCGAGGGCATTATAAATTGAATTAGACAATATTCCTTTATTATTGTTATTTGATAAGTTTGTTATTGGTTTTATAAAGCCTATGAATAAATCGAAAAGGAATTATAATAATAACATAGATAATTAAAAGAAAGATTTTAAATTTAAATCAGATTAGAGCTAAATACATTCAAGAAAAATATTTCATGTTAATTATTATTATTAAAGGGTTATGACTTATATAACGTTAAAAGAAAAATTATTGACTTCTCAACAATGAATTATAGAAGGAAAATAGAGGTAGAATAAGTCTTTTTTTTGAATGTAACTTCATTGCATGTCAAATTACATTTAACGTTATACCTGATGTCTTTCATTTTAACCTAATCCAAGGCCAATATCCTACTATTTTCGACCTGCTTGCGCTTTTTTGAATTAACTACTTTTAAAAATAAACTCAGACCCATTCATGTTTTGGTCAAAATAATGCGTCATACTATTTTAATTTGAAAACAATTTATTAAAGTCAAACTTAAAAAAATCTGGTGTGACTGGCGCACAGCACACAACTTTCTCTTACCTTCGGTAATCGAAAGTTGTGTTCTGTGCTTGTCACACCAGATTTTTCGTGTCGAAATATATTTAGTGGCGCACAGCACACAACTTTCTCTTACCTTCGGTAATCGAAAGTTGTGTTCTGTGCTTGTCACACCAGATTTTTCGTGTCGACATATATTTAGTTTCCGCCAATATATTAGAATTCAAGATATAAAATTCATAAACAGAAAAATATTTATATTTTGTTACCATGGCAACCATTTCTCCTATCTTCTCTATGAAGTACAAGAGTAAAGCATGCTTCAAACAATTTTGAGAGCAAAATGAGAATATACATTTGAAAGAGCATCTAAAAAATAATTGATTTATGAATTTTAATCAAAATCGTTAGAGCGAATTTTGAGAAAATCGAAAAAAACTGAAAAAGTACATCAGTAAAGTAGGCCTACTAGTACTCTTTGGCTGATTTTGATTAAAAGCTTATTTTCTTGCTCCCGGGGGGGGGGGGGGTGTTTAACTTAAATATAACATTTCAGCCTCATAGCTCAATTCCTTCATGCTTAAAATTGAACCCAGACACACACACACACACCCACAGACAGACCATGTCGCGAAAACCACTTTTTTGGATTCAGGGGACCTCAAAACGTGAAGATCCATCAAAATCTCGACATCGAATTTTTGACATGAATCCAATACTTTCTCTCTATATATATATTACATATATACATAGGTAAGAGAAAGTAAAAACAAATCAAGAGATCTAAACAAAGCGAACTAGCTCAAGATTAGTGGACACCTATAGATAAACACAACAACACAACAACAACAACGAATCTTTAACACAGACTTAAAATGAAAGATTTTCTCGTTTCACGACAAGAAGCCGCAGGCTAAAAAAATCCTGTTTGCATAACTCACCCTCTTCTCCCCAAGCCAGGCAAAAATTACCTTTGCTGCCGAAGCTGCCTTTGCTGCCTTTGCTGAAGTTCTCAAATTCTAAAAAAAAAAAATAATTAAAAATTAAAAACAGATATTAAATTTATGAATTTGTATGTTTATGTGATTATGCTCAGTAGAAGCCTAAAATATTCACCTTCAGGAGGAGTTGAAGGTCATTCGACGGATTCCCTTTTCAATTCAGCTTATTCCAGTTGCAGTGGTCAAATCTGCAAAAAGGATATCTTTAAGAATCTGTCTCACTTATCAAAAGGTAACAATGATGCCAAGATCAACATACCTGTTTCTCAAGTTGATTTTTCTTTAAAGGGCCTCCACATCTCCCCTTACAGCCCTCCCTATCCTCCAAAAGTGTTCTTGGGCAAATCATGATGTTTATGGCTGATTGTAGAGTTTGATTGATGCAAGATGATTTTTAAAGATTCATTAAGATATTGAGGATCAATGATAAATTTGCCCACTTCTTATATTGCTATCAAGTTTACCAGAACGAAGCAATAGGTAGAGTCTATTCACAGGATTCAAATATTCATTTTTATTTCTAAAGAGTTCATTGATGTTGATATTTGAATATAATTTTTCTTAATTATTTCACTTTATTAGAGGGAATAATAAGGCGACATGATATAGTGAAAATTGAGCGAATATTTTCTTATTTTGTTTGTTTATTCTTTTTGATGTGTCACCTAAAAAAAAAAAATAAATTTAAAAATTAATATCAAGAAATTAGCGTGATTAAAAAAAAAAATTAATAGGCCTACTTAAGATTTGATATTTTATTTTATTTATCAAAATAAAAATATATTTATTTATTTGAGTTGACGTTTTAGATCCGATTTATCAAAGTCACTGTTTTCTTGTTATGCTTTTCTATTTATTTTAACTTGAAATTTTCATGCCACCACGGCATTAAGAATGATGAGAAATAATATTTCTAAATTTTTATAATGATGCCCTTGACTAAAAAAAAAGAAAATAATATTTTTCTTATATCTTTGAGTAATTATTTTGAATGGATTTAATTAAATATTTACGTACTGAAGAATTCACTTGGTTGCATTCGAAGAACGCCGAAGTGCAGCCCCCACTCCCAACCACCCATCTGAAACAAAGGAGAAAATTATAAATATTAAATAAATATTATTATTATTATTAAAAGTGGAATTTGAAAAAAATATTGAGAGAATTGAAAAATAAAATATATAATATATAACGAATTCTGGCTGTTATACAATTAGATTAATGATATAAAAAGAGGATGCAGCCAATAATAAAAAGCATCTATTTTGTTAACACTCTTTATTTCGGAACGTTTCGGCTATGATCAACAAAGCCATCTTCAGCCCTCCAAGCTAGCTACTATTATGACGATTTATTAACAAAACAATTATTTAATGAATGTATGTATATATTTCTAGCTTGGAGGGCTGAAGATGGCTTTGTTGATCATAGCCGAAACGTTCCGAAATAAAGAGTGTTAACAAAATAGATGCTTTTTATTATTGGCTGCATCCTCTTTTTATATCATTGAATTATATAATAATTGGTTAGTAGTATTGTCAATGATATTTCATTAATAATCAGCTGTTTTTTTCAAATTCCTTTTATATGAATATTAAAAATTAGTTACCTTGAAGGAGTACTCGCAGAAACCCAAGTCTTCTGTCTTCAAAATCTAACCTACACCCAATCCCCTCTGTGGCTCAGTTGGCCACCTAACTCTTCAGTGGAGAGCCTCTTCTTTCTTGAGACGATCGCGAAACACGAACACTCCCGATAGACAGGTAAGTCTATATTTCAAAAAAGTTATCGATAACGGAACGGTGAAACGCGCCCACACCCAAGTAAAGTTGAAGAAGAAATGAAAATAGAAAAAACGGTGTTAGGATGCGAATCCCGGTAAGTACAAGACCGGAGTCAAGGACCTGAATGCCTCAGTAAGAGTATGGTGAGGGTCGGAATGTATAAAAAAGCTAAACAACACCTATCCTATCCAGAGCGCACCACTCCGCCTCTAACCTACCCTCTACTAAAACATTCAGGCCAAGAATTCAGTGGACCACCGGTTTTCGATTGAAAGATTTAGATAATCTTTCTTGCAAAAAAAACGCGTTAATAGAGAATCCTCTTTTTTCTCCTGAACATCAGTCAATTAGGGAATAGACATTCTTTTCTGGGAGTCC
>JAKCPI010014956.1:0-13376 GCA_023213315.1 Euborellia annulipes | reverse complement strand
AAAAATCTGGTGTGACTGGTCGTCGCACCTTAGGTAATTAAAGTTGTGTTCTGTGCTTATTACACCAGATTTATTGGGTCGATACTTAGTTACCGGCGGTATAGTAGAATTTTTTTATTTTTATTTTCACTTGTTAGTAGAATTAAAGATATAAAATTTATAAACATAGAAAAATATTTTTTAGAAAAGGCAACTCCTATCTTGGCTTCAAAAAATTTCAACGGCAAAATAAGAATATATATTTTAAAGAGCATCTAAAAAAATAATTGATTTTTTAATTTTTTAATCAAAATTATTGGAGCGAATTTTGAGAAAATCGAAAAAAGTGAATCAGTATAGTACTAGTACTCTGTTTATTTAAAAGCTTCGGGTCACTTCCCAGAGTGGTTGGTTCTTAATTTAAATATAAAATTTCAACCGTCTAGCTCTTTTTCGTTCTCTAGATTTTCATGTTCACAGACAAACGTCATTTTTTTGGACTCAGGGGACCTCAAAACTTATTTCTATCCAAAACTCGACATCAAATGAACTCAATACTTTCTCTCTATTTATGGAGGTAAGAGAAAATAAAAAATAACAAGTATAATTAATTATAATTATGATATAAAATGTCTATTTTATTTTGAAACAGACTATAGTTTCTACTGTTTCTAGGTGAATTTTTTTTTCTAAATTAATTTCCCGTGTTCATTTGTTTAAAACAATTTTTTTATTTAATATTAAAATATTTTCTACCTATAATAAAACAAGAAAAATTCCATGTTATGTTATTTTTAATAACAATAGTATTATTATTGTCTGTGGCATTGGAACGTATAACGCCCTGGGTTTATATATAAACTGTAGAGTAGCTTGCTGGCCATTATATTCTTGTTTTTTATTATTTACTTGAATTTTATTTGAGCCCAGGTGGAGATGTTATGTTATCCACTCTAAAACATCAACTGGATTTTTTTATCGCTTGTTGTACGTATTTTAAGGCGAATTATTTTGGTGTGTATTTGAAATATAATTTGTTTTTTATTAAATAAAGGTTAAAAAAAAAAAGAAAATATTCAATTTTATTGATTCACACACGTTGAAGAGGCATTAATTTCTAATTAAAAGTTAAATACTTTAATTATTAATGGATGAAATTTTATACTGTTTTTTGAAAATATTTGTTATTACGCGGTTTGTAATTATAAAATTTTGCATAAATCCATTCTAAAAACAGATTTATTTATTAATAAAATAAATACTAATCTCCATATAATTATTTTTTTTTAAATATAAAACATCTTGTCAAACAACAATAAAATTTGACTCTGTGTGTTGTTATTTTTTGGAATTAAAAAAAAATAATAAAACATTTTAATTAAATGTATTTGCTTTACAGATTAAATGATATATAAATAATAGATTACGTATGGTATGTATAAATAATTCTTTTTAATGTTATTTTCATATAAAGCACTAAAAACAATGATAATATTAATTTTTAATTGAAAATGGAATCAGGTGTATTTGTACAAATTATAATTAGTAGAATGTCGGCTAACGCACGAATAAATTAACTAAAAAGAATGGGTTGTAGTCATGGGCGTACCCAGCGAGGGCAGGGGGGGGCAGCTGCCCCCCCCTAGAAGCAACAAAAAAAAATTAAATGTTTATAAAGTGATGAAACGAAACAAAATTGGTGGTTGGCGACGGGGAATGCTTCTTTTTGTTAGGACTCGAGGGTTTTTAGGCCTTTAATTCGAAGGCTTTACCTCTCTATATAAAAAATAGCTATGTCACAATCTGGACGACCATGTACTGCCCCCCCCTGGACGACCATGATCTGACCATGCCCCCCCCCTAGATTTGATCCTGGGTACGCCCATGGTTGTAGTTAGAGTAAAAAAAAAGAAAATAGAGACAATAGCTAGTCACATACCGGACCGAGTCAAAATACCGGTATATCATATGTACCATATTATGCATGAAGGAACCAAGCGTCATTATGATCGAAATTGAGACAATACCGCCATCTTGTAGGAAAAAATCTGGTGTGACTGGCGCACAGCACACAACTTTCTCTTATCTTCGGTAATCGAAAGTTGTGTTCTGTGCTTGTCACACCAGATTTTTGTATCGACATATATTTAGTTCCCGACAGTACGGAACATATGAATTCAGATGTAAAATTTATAAGTATGGGAAAATAAATATATGTTTGTTACCATGGCAACCATTTCTCCTATTTTCCCTATGAAATACAAGAGTAAAGTGGTCTTCAGAAGATTTCAATTTCTAAATGAGAATATACATTTTAAAGAGAATCTAAAAATTAATTAATTTTTTGAATTTAAAAAAAAAATCGTTGCAGCAATTTTATATTTAAGTTAAACACCCCCGGGACCGGAAAAATAAGCTTTGAAACAAAATCGGTCAAAAAGTACTAGTACTTTACCGATGTCCTTTTTCGATTTTCTCAAAATTCGCTCTAACGATTTTGATTAAAATTCAAAAATCAATTATTTTTTAGATGCTCTTTAAAATGTATATTCTCATTTTGTTATTGAAATCTTCTGAAGACCACTTTACTCTTGTACTTCATACGAGAGATAGGAGAAATGGTTCCTATGGTAACAAAATATAAATATTTTCCCATACTTATAATAAATTTTACATTCGAATGTACCCTACTGTCGGGAAGTAAATATATGTCAACATAAAAAATCTGGTGTGGCAAGCACAGAAGACAACTTTCGATTACAGATGGTAAGAGAAAGTTGTGTGCTGTACTTGTCACACCAGACTTTTTCGCAGAGACTTTAATGCAAAAATTTTTTTATAAAAATATTTATATATTTTAAATAAGGATTATTTTGGCGTGCGAGTGAGATTTTTTTTTTTAATTAACTGAAATGAGAATTTCTGAATTTGGTTGAATATTATGAACGAAATAAATTTTTATTTTATTTTTTTTTTTAATATAAAACGAGAAGGCGAGATTTTTATATTTCGAGAAAAACGTGTCTTAAGTACAGAAAGAGAGGGAAGTGAAACGGATCTGCATTCAGAGACGAAGCTTTAATAATCCCTTCTGTCGGGTCGCCATTTCTTCTTCTTTTGCCTCTTCTTCCTCTCTTATTTTTTCCTTTTACCCTCTTCTAAAATCAGGGTTCTAGGGTTCGTCTTCTTCTTCGTTTTTAAGGTTCCTTCTCTCTCCTTCTCCCCTCTCGATCGGCTTTGTTTGCCAGCCCAGTCCAATAAAACGTGATTCGCCTTGAGGATCCGGATTTACCAAAAGAGAATGTGCAAAAAAAAAAAAAAAAAAAAATACAAACTCACCACTTGAGGAAGTGAGCAAATAACTGGGTGTCCTAAGCTTACAAATGGAAAATGGAGATTTTGGAACGTCAAAAAATACCTTATAAAATTTGGAAATATTAGATTTTCAAAATAAAGACCAATTAGAATAATAATAAGATAACAAAATGCTCTCGGGGCTTGAAGTAGGGGTTAGCGTGCTAACCTCGTATACCAAAAGTCGCGGGTTCGGTCCGATGATTTTATTTAAGCCATTTGGATACTAAATGGCTTAAATAAGAATACTTGGACCCCAATATGTATATTAATCAATAACGGATATCGTCAAAGTCTTATATGGCATAAGTTGCCGAAAAGACTGTGTGAATGTGTGTGTGAGTGTTTTTTAAATGAAAAAAAAAAGATAACAAAATAAGAGAGGAGAGAGTCTAGATATTTATAAAACTATAGGAGGCTCTTATTTCATGGTCAATGGTTCTCTTCCCGTTCGATGCGGTGAAATTTATTTAACTCTACGAGATGGAGTTGCTGTGACATCCCGTCCTGTGGAAGGGACGTAAAGAAGGTTCCCTCTCAATGATGCATTCTTCGAAAGGAGTAGACTAACGCCGGTGCTGAGGGAGTCCCTCTCCGACTAGGACATCTTCCCTAGGATAGAGAGGTCGGATAAAAGGAGCCGGGTGGAACCAGAAAGAGGATTAGTTCACTAGCTAAGAAATGAAGAGGAGGAGGAGCTAGAGGTTACTTCACGGAGTGCCGGTAGATGGCTACTGTTAGAGGTCGGTGTGTGTCTTCGTGCACGGAAGCATCTCGGGTAAATAAAAGGAAATCCAGATAGGAATTTCAAATCTTCTTCTTCTCTCTTTGCCTTGTCCCGCGATGCGGGGTCGGCGGACCTCACCCTTTTCTCCCCAACCCTATCATGCGTTTTTACGACAGGAAGTAATAGGACAGGCCGGCCCGTCGCAAGGTCTGACGCCTGTTGAAAAGAGGAAGGAAGAGACAGGCATTTAAAGAATTGAAGGACTGCCTGTCCCAGCTCGGGCAGCTCGTGGTCGCCATCCACGTATCCACAAGATGTGGGCCCCTGAGCAAATAGGAATTTCAAATAAAAATAATAATAATAATATATATATTTTTTTAAACACACTTTTTTCCCATTCACACACACAGTCTTTTCGGCAACTTAGCCCATATAAGACTTTATACGATATCCGTTATTGGTGAATATATATACATATTGGGGGTCCAAGTATTCTTATTTAAGCCATTTAGTATCCAAATGGTTTAAATAAAATCATCGAACTGCCTGTGATCCAAACCCTCGACCCTTGGTATACAAGGTAGGTGCTCTACCAACTACACCAAGCCCGAGGGCATAAGAATATTTAAATTGTATTGTTTAAATTGTATTGGTTACGAATCGATTTAAATATTAATAGGCCCCACTCATCACTAATTAGTAAGTAACAATAAGTCATCCGAGCTGACGCTGGCATTTTTTCCTTTCTGCTAGCAAAGTTTAAAAAACGAAGAAACACTCGGCGCTACAAGTGCCTGATGTGCTCGAGAGTGGAGCCTTAAGCTTAGTCAAGCAAATTAATATAAAAATAAATAATCATAAATTATTAATGCACTTGAAGGGAAAAAGTTTATTTTAAAACAACACATCCGACTGCTAAGCATTTTGGTTGCCTATGCTCAAGGCTCTATTCTCGAGCACATCAGGCACTTAAAGCACCGGCTGTGTATGAAGCTGGAAATTTATTTTTTATATTTATTTTAAAAAGAGCCTTCAAAAGTAAACCGGCGGGGATAATCCGGGAACCACAGACACCAAGTCCGACTTCAATAAGATAAAATAAACTGAAGAAAGATTGCAATTTCAAAAAAGAAATAAGCTTAGTTCGGCTTTTCACAAGAAAGTCAAATTTCAATTCCAGCTTAAAAAAAAAAAAAAAATCTGGTGTGACTGGCGCACAGCACACAACTTCCTCTTACCTTCGGTAATCGAAAGTTGTGTACTGTGCTTGTCTCACCAGATTTTTTGTGTCGACATGTATTTAGTTTCCGACAGTAAGGTACATTCGATTTTCAAGATGTAAAATTTATAAGTATGGCAAAATGTTTATATTTTGTTACCATGGCAACCATTTCTCCTATCTTTTCTATGGAGAACAAGAGTAAAGTGGTCTTCAGAAGATTTCAATCACAAAATGAGAATATACATTTTAAAGAGCAACTAAAAAATAGTTGATATATGAATTTAAAAAAATCGTTGGAGCGAATTTTGAGAAAATCGAAAAAAAACTGAAAAAGTGCATCAGTAAAGTACTAGTACTCTTTGGCCGATTTTGTTCAAAAGCTTCGTGTCAGGTCCCATGGGGGTGCCTAACTTAAATATATAATTTCAACCTCCTAGCTCTTCTCGTTCTTGAGATATTTTGTTCACAGACAGACAGACAGACCATGTCGCGAAAACCACTTTTTTGGATTCAGGGGACCTCAAAACGTGAAGATCCATC
Organism: Euborellia annulipes; assembly: GCA_023213315.1. Classification (NCBI taxonomy): domain Eukaryota; kingdom Metazoa; phylum Arthropoda; class Insecta; order Dermaptera; family Anisolabididae; genus Euborellia; species Euborellia annulipes. Next base: position 7,554 of record JAKCPI010014956.1, on the reverse strand, counting down.
AAAATCTCGACATCGAATTTTTGACATGAATCCAATACTTTCTCTCTAAATATATATTACATATATACATAGGTAAGAGAAAGTAAAAACAATATACCGTACCTAAAAATAAGTATTTTATAGTGGTGAAGAATTTAAATTTTTTAATAAATCAACCCTAAGTCTGTCCTTCGCTTTATTAAAAAAATGTTTATTTTTCACTTTTAAAGAAAAGAATTTTTTTTCGCCTTTCCAATATTACTAGGTCAGTAAAAAAAAAGCTTTTTCCTTAGCGCCTTTTTTTAATAACATAGAGATTAAATAAATATAAAGAGAAAAAAAAAATTCATATTGATCTTACAGAGTGAGATCAAAGCAAAAAAAAAAAAAGTTATTTTCCACCCGAATCAAGGTCAAAGTTCAAAGCGAAATACCTATTAATTAAAATATTTTCCTACTGAGTGTGCGTGTGTATAATTATCTTTTTTTTTCATATTCTAAATTAATATTCGTAATTCCCTTTCAATAGAGAGAGCTATTTTGATTTAAAAAAGTTGCTTTTGGTTGAAGAATTTTGATTAAATGTATTTCAATCAATAAAAATAATATCAAGATCTAAGCGATCATTCGAATAGAAATAATTAGGTATATGTGATAACATCATAATAATACTAATATTATTAGAAAAAAAATATCGTATTAAGATCTATTTCTAATGATAAGAAATGAGTAGGGAATAAATAAACAAATGAGTTCTGTAAATAACAAATAAATATTATGTCAATCTAGCCTTGACTCGCATAGCATATGGTCCTTATTAAATGGCAATATTTTAGACAATTCGACTTTTGAGGAGTTTTATTGACACACTTCAGCCCTGAGGATGGTCGCAAATCTGACCGAAAAGTCGGCTTGAAGTGCCTAATAAACGAAATATATTATTTTATTCCTTACAACAAGATCTACTCAGTTATCCACCCCAACTAATAATAATAAATATAATTTTGTTAATATGGGAGGGAGTTGAGAGGAGAGTTTATCCCCCACCCCTACCCCTCTTGGTAAGAACATTAAAAAGACTAGGGGACGATTCCTTCTCAATAAAGACACTCTTTTAAGCCCTGCAGAGGCGTACCGAGGCAGTTGGGGGCCTGGGGCGGCACTAGATGAGGGGGCCTTATATTGAATTTTTTTTTTTTTTTTGGGGGGGGTGCTCATCTTTAAATATCCTTCTCCTCCATATACAAAAATATTTTTAAAATACCGTATATCCCTGAACCCCAAGGGCCCCGGGGCCTCTCAAAGAGAAATTTTCATTAAATTTTGTTTTTACTTGAGCCCCAAAGGCCCTGGGGCCTCCTCAAAGAGAAATTTTCATTAAATTTTCTTTTTTTATCTAAATTTTCCCATTTTTACTTGAGCCCTGAGGGCCACGGGGCCTCTCAAGGGGAAATTTTCATTAAATTTTCTTTTTTTTATCTAAATTTTCCCATTTTTACTTGAGCCCTGAGGGCCACGGGGGCCTCTCAAAGGGAAATTTTCATTAAATTTTCTTTTTTTTATCTAAATTTTCCCATTTTTACTTGAGCCTGAGGGCCCCGGGGCCTTTCAAAGGGAAATTTTCATTAAATTTTTTTTTTATATAAATATATGGGGGCCTATGCCGGCTCGGGGCCTGGGGGCGGACCGCCCCCCTCGCCCCCCTCCGGTACGCCACTGAAGCCCTGATACGTGTCGTATGCTTGTGTCTATTCGGTTATCTAACTCCCAGGCGTTAAATAATTGTTAGAATCGTATATTCGGAAGATAGTAGTAGGATAAAAACACAGCTGTTGTTTTTAAAAATAATTTTTACCTTTCAGGATCTTTATTGAAATTGGCTACTGATATGTGTGCAGGAAGAAGTTTCGGCCACTTATATTTGTTTGATTTATTGTTTTGTAAAATTATAGGCCTGATGATGGCCCATAAGTGGCCGAAACTGTTTTTTCAGTGCACATATCAGTATAGTTTGGAGGGTAAGTGGTGTAGGTTTTCCGAGAAACATCTTTAATCACATATCAGTAGTCAAAAAAGATCCTGAGAAGAAAAAAATATTTTTCTTATATTCCTGCAACCAGCGCTGCTTTTATCAAAGTAACTTCCGAATATAGGATTTTAATAATTACGCAACTTAGTCTGTTTCTCAAAGAAATTGTATTATGATTACTATAAATAAAGCGCTAACGGATAGCTTCCGGTCTATGTGTAAGTGCCGATCAGGACGCTGATTGTCTAGAGTTACAGGAAGTGGAACGGGAGCGGGAAAATTTCCAAACAGTGAGCAAGAATAAATTTTATGCATTTGATCGCCGACGGCAAAGGGTTCCAGGGGGCGTAGCTTTCGGGGGGGCTTTACCACTGGACTATGCATAATTGTGAGCAGAAGCAGCCAATAAAAAAGACTCTGTGTGCGGTTCTAATCGCCGGAGACGTTTCGGTTCTTTAATTTAAAAGTTATCTTCAGTCCTTAGATCAGATAAGTAGACCTATATACGTATAATTATAAGGACTGAAGATGGCTCTTAAATTAAAAGAACCAAAACGTCTCTGGTGATTGAAACCGGCATACAGAGTTTTTTTTATTGGCTGCTGCCCACAATTATCCATTTATACATCTCAGAGCCGCTACTTTGAACAAATTGTATTATCCTCTCAATACTATTGGACCTACAGTATGTATCCATATATAAATATCAACAAAAATAAGTAAACCTCTTGCCTTTGTCTTAATTAACAATTAAAAGAGGTACTTATTAATAAAAAAACTAAATTTCATATAATCAAAAAAATTATGAAATTTATAGTATATCTTCCCTCCAGACACCGTTTATCTAAATACATTTATATCTTGTTCAAATATCTAATAGGAAGGAACAATAAATAAACTTTATTCTTCATTTTTTTTATTATTCATATATGAATTTTGTTGATTGTAATTATAAAAAAAAATGAATAAAAGTTGAAAAGTATCAAGCCATTTGAACCGCAAAATAACCTCTTTTTAAAACTAAATTTAATTAAAATTTCTCATTGATTTGGGTATTTATTTTGATTCTCTTATAATCGAATCAATTACAAAATAAAAACCCACGCATACACGTAAATAAATGAAAAATTAATTAAATTCGAAATTAATCTAAAAAAAAAAAAATTATGTAAAATCTCTATCAATATTGAAATGAAAATTGCAAATTTTATAAATTTAGACAAAGAGAATGGAGATTTGTTTTCATTATTTATCAACGCCAACTCATAACAATACGTTTATATGGATAATGGGGGACGTCCAACTCTCTTATTTCTCTGGGTGACCCATCCGAGGTTTGAAAAATATTTAAAATATTAATAAAAAAAACTATATATTTCCCCTCCCCTCCCAGACGAGAAATTTGAATAGTGACGGAGTCTAAATAGCCTCAGAAGCCGCAAAAAGACTTTAGACAAATTAAAAGAGGTTAGAGATATTGACAAAAGGCAATATTGATAGACCTAACCTAAAAGTGAAGAGAAGTGGATTCGGACCTCAGGCAGTCCAATGAATCGAAATCATTTGAATACCAATGTTTTTGTATTGTAATAATCCCTTTATTCCTCCAGAAGAGTGCTCAAAGACCTTCATCACAGCGTGAGCCATATTGATGACAGGTTCAAGAGCTACATTTGTAACAATATTTTCATATTATAATCTACAGAATACATTTTTCTTTCTTTTAATCACACTCGACATATCCAGAATGACCAGGTTCTCGGCAATGATGACCAGAGAGAACAACAATGCAAACACACATACAAAAATGACCGGAATAAATATCACATAATTATCACAGAAAGAAGAAAGAAAGAAAATAAATGACTAGAATGAGAATCACATATGAATATCTAATAATAAATAAAATATATCTGGTATATATTGTTTAAAGCCTAAATGGCCTAAGATGCCTAAAAGACTTAAAAAAAAATATTATTTTTCGAGATAGAAAGGTCAACAGTGAAGGGAAATAAATCAGACATTTGAAGTTTAAATTCGTATAGGTCTACATATTGAAAAAATAATTCAACAAAAATAAAATTAATAAATTTTATTTGAATTAAAATAAATCATAAATTTTTATATACATGATTCATACGAAGGGAAAAAAAATAATATAAAATATTTTATCATTTTTCAAAATGCATTTGCATAATAGGAAAAGAATATATGAAAAGAGAGTGAATAAAACTTTGGCAAATGGGGCAATCTGAAGACAGGCGTCGATATATATATATAGGGGAAGATATATTCGCCTAGGGGCTCTCTCCGGCCTCCTTTAAGCCCCACTTCCCCTCTCCACCGCCACTATCAACCAATCCCTTGAGAACTTTGATAAAAGCAAAGTTTCCCCCAAATGTTTCGGAGCGAGTTCGATATTTTCTATCTGAAAATGGCATATAATATTTTAACAAAATTTTATCTCGAAATAATTGTTAAAATGAATGTATAAATCGAATTTCCATATAAGCCTACATAGATATTTTACCCTGTGGCAAATTTTCGCCTCCATACTTATAAATTTATTGCCATAACGTCCGAACAACCAACTTAAGTTGGTTAAGGCACTTATATAAATTAAAAGCTAATTTTTTAATATGTTATTAATCACTATCAGATACCTATAAAATAATTTTTTGAAGCAGATCTGACACAGGGTTATCGTGTAATTAATTATAAAAAAATTGAAATTTAACATGTAGTCTATGGGGAATGTCATCGAAATGCACACATATCGAATTATGTAGCCACTCCTGATATAGATTAAAAAAAAACTTACATTTTCTCAATTAACTTCCTTAGAATAGCCTACGTTAAAAATTAAATCAAAAGATTCTGACCTGAGCTTCTAAAGATATTTTAACAAGAAAGACAAAAAATTCCCAAAAATGTCAGTCGGGCATTTTTAAAAATAAGTAAGTCACGGGGCTCAGACCAGTGTAGCAACGTCTCATAAATAAATCGCGTTTCAAGCTTACAGTTATATTTTTTTTTTTCCAATGTTGTATTTTTACTTTCTCGTATAGAGAAAGTATTGTAATCGTAAAGAAAATCAACTTCGAGATTTTGATGTTTCTCCACGTTTTAGACCTCCCTGAGTCCAAAAATACCATTTTTGGCATTATGTCTCTCTCTCTCTCTCTCTCTCTCTCTCTCTCTCTCTCTCTGTGTGTGTGTCCATGTGTGTGTGTGTGTGTGTGTGTGTGTGTGTGAACACGATTGCTTAAAAACCAAAGCAGCTAGATGGATGAAATTTGGTATATGCTCCTTACACTAAAATTGTAGACTTCTATCAACTTTTGGAGTAAATACGTCACTTGAATGTAGTACTTTACCTAATAAGTTTTTTCAGAAATTTTGAAATTTTTAATTTTTTTGTTATATTATGATAAAATCCTCAATTTTAAAAAAGTTTTTATTCTTTGATATTTTCCCGAAAACTGAATAGTTTTTGAAATTATCAAAGAAGAAAAAGAAAATTTTCGTTAATTTTGGAAAGAAAAATAGTTTTGAAATAATCACAGAGAAAACGACATTTTTCGTTAATTTTGGAAAGAAAAATTAACGAAAAATGTCGTTTTCTTCAGTGATTATTTCAAAAACTATTCAGTTTTCGGGAAAATATCAAAGAATAAAAACTTTAAAATTGAGGATTTTATCATAATATAACAAAAAAATTGAAAATTTCAAAATTTCTGAAAAAACTTATTAGGTAAAGTACTACTTCCAAGTGACGTATTTACTCCAAAAGTTGATAGAAGTCTACAATTTTAGTGTAAGGAGCATATACCAAATTTCATCCATCTACCACTTTCAAAATAAACAGTCTAATTATAATTGAAAATTCTGTCAAAATAAAATTAGCTTTTAATTTTTCACATTAACAAAGAACACGTGATTTAACTTTGATTTTGTTTGATAAATTTCTTTTCCGTGTTAATTTTCTTTGACCTTATTAAGTATGAAATAATCCTAACAAGAAGAGCGAATTAACTTATTGTTTGTTGTATCGTAATTAGACAGGAATAATAAAAATTTGTCTTATTATTAAATTTTCTCTCTTTTTCCTTTACTTTGATATCAAAAGAATTCTTACAAATATTTTTAATATAAGCCAATTTTAAACTTACAAAAAAAAGAGCAAACAACAAGATTTTATATTTTGACAGATTCCTTAAAAGAAAGAAGGCAAAAAAATAAAGGGTTTGTGTGTGAATGTGTGGGTGTGTAATATTATTGGCTCCGGAATGTGAGGGTTGGAATGGGAGCGACTCGGTATCAATAGAAATTTGCTGCAAGCGCAACGTAACACAATCTAAAAAAAAAAAAATAGAAGCTCTTTTTGCGCTTTTTCTCCTTTTCTTTTTCCGGGGCGCAAATTGCAAAAGGAACAAACGACACACAGATATATATACTGACATACACAGAGAAACCGCCTCTACCTTTGGTATGTTTTAATAAACTCAAAAGCATCTTAGAAAAAAAAAATTATTATTTTTGTATTTAATTAAAAACAAATTTCTCTAGTAATTAAAAAATATTAATTTCACGAAGTTACGTTATTTGGCTTTATCTCTAACAAATAGAAAAAAATGAGGTATTTGCGGGATCCGAACCCTGTTGTTCACGTCTGTGGGTGTTTTAGTACTCGAGAACGTGGGTTCGAATCCCGCAAGGGCCTCATTTTTTCTATTTGTTAGAGATAAAAGTAAATAAAGTAACATCATAAAATTAATATATATATATATATATATATATAAATTTGCGTTTACTAACACAACTATACCTATTTATTTGAGAGAGATATTCTCATAAATTCCATGCGAAAAAAGTTAATCCGAATTTGCACCTTTTCGTATTAAATTTTATATAAAAAAAATTATGGCTGTTGATTTCCAAAGTGCATGAAAGATTATATATAGGCTACGTCAATCTACTTTTACAAAAACGTACAGAACAATTTTAAATCTTTAACTTTCTTTAAGAAAATTACACACACACAAACTCCAATAAATGGGGAGGAGGGCAACAAATTAGTTTAAATATTAAAGTTACTAACAACAAACTTTTTTTTTTTAATATAATTATATAAGAAAATAGTTTTAGAAGTGTTATTAAAATCTAATAAGTTTATGAATTAATAGTCAACCTCGCCCAAGTAATAACGATTTTTTTCTTTTCTTATTTTAAAAGTTTCTTTTTCTGTGAGAATGAGGGAGAAAGAAAGTTTAAAAGAGATTAATTTGGAATATTCATATAAATTAATCTATTACATTTAAATTTATAAAAGGGGAACGTAGCAACAACAACAACAACATAAATAACGAAGGCAATTTAGAAAATATTTTTGCATAATATATTAGCACTCTTGAAAATTTAATCTTTGAAGTCTGTATATGAATATAAATTAGGTAAAATATATTTCGGTGTAATAATATATAATATAAAATCCTCTTATTTTGTTGTATGAAAAAATATTTTAAGGAATAAAAAGAAAGAGTTTA
>JAKCPI010014954.1:0-12720 GCA_023213315.1 Euborellia annulipes | reverse complement strand
AATAATAAATATAATTTTGTTAATATGGGAGGGAGTTGAGAGGAGAGTTTATCCCCACCCCTACCCCTCTTGGTAAGAACATTAAAAAGACTAGGGGACGATTCCTTCTCAATAAAGACACTCTTTTAAGCCCTGATACGTGTCGTATGCTTGTGTCAATTCGGTTATCTAACTCCCAGGCGTTAAATTATTGTTAGAATCGTATATTCGGAAGATAATAGTTGGATAAAAACACAGCTGTTGTTTTTAAAAATAATTTTTACCTTTCAGGATCTTTATTGAAATTGGCTTTTCGAGTTTCGGCCACTTACCATATATGTGTTTGATTTATTGTTTTATAAAATTATAGGCCTGATGATGGCCCATAAGTGGCCGAAACTGTTTTTTAGTGCACATATCAGTATAGTTTGGAGGGTAAGTGGTGTAGGTTTTCCGAGAAACATCTTTAATCACATATCAGTAGTCAAAAAAGATCCTGAGAAGAAAAAATATTTTTCTTATATTCCTGCAACCAGCGCTGCTTTTATCAAAGTAACTTCCGAATATAAGATTTTAATAATTACGCAACTTAGTCTGTTTCTCAAAGAAATTGTATTATGATTACTATAAATAAAGCGCTAACGGATAGCTTCCGGTCTATGTGTAAGTGCCGATCAGGACGCTGATTGGTTAGAGTTACAGGAAGTGGAACGGGAGCGGGAAAATTTCCAAACAGTGAGCAAGAATATGCATTTGATCGCCGACGGCAAAGGGTTCCAGGGGGCGTAGCTTTCGGCGGGCTTTACCACTAGACTATGCATAATTGTGAGCAGAAGCAGCCAATAAAAAAGACTCTGTGTGCGGTTCTAATCGCCGGAGACGTTTCGGTTCTTTTAATTTAAAAGTTATCTTCAGTCCTTAGATCAGATAAGTAGACCTATATACGTATAATTATAAGGACTGAAGATGGCTCTTAAATTAAAAGAACCAAAACGTCTCTGGTGATTGAAACCGCCCGCATACAGAGTTTTTTTTATTGGCTGCTGCCCACAATTATCCATTTATACATCTCAGAGCCGCTACTTTGAACAAATTGTATTATCCTCTCAATACTATTGGACCTACAGTATGTATCCATACTATAAATATCAACAAAAATAAGTAAACCTCTTGCCTTTGTCTTAATTAACAATTAAAAGAGGTACATTAAATGTAATAAAAAAACTAAATTTCATATAATGAAAAAAATTATGAAATTTAGAGTATAGCTTCCCTCCAGACACCGTTTATCTAAATACATTTATATCTCGTTCAAATATCTATTAGGAAGGAACAATAAATAAACTTTATTCTTCATTTTTTTTATTATTCATATATGAATTTTGTTGATTGTAATTATAAAAAAAAATGAATAAAAGTTGAAAAGTATCAAGCCATTTGAAACGCAAAATAACCTCTTTTTAAAACTAAATTTAATTAAAATTTCTCATTGATTTGGGTATTTATTTTGATTCTCTTATAATCGATTCAATTACAAAATAAAAACCCACGCATACACGTAAATAAATGAAAAATTAATTAAATTGGAAATTAATCTAAAAAAAAAAAAAAATTATGTAAAATCTCTATCAATATTGAAATGAAAATTGCAAATTTTATAAATTTAGACAAAGAGAATGGAGATTTGTTTTCATTATTTATCAACGCCAACTCATAAAAATACGTTTATATGGATAACGGAGGACGTCCAACTCTCTTATTTCTCTGGGTGACCCATCCGAGGTTTGAAAAATATTTAAAATATTAATAAAAAAACTATATATTTCCCCTCCCCTCCCAGACGACAAATTTGAATAGTGACGGAGTCTAAATAGCCTCAGAAGCCGCAAAAAGACTTTAGACAAATTAAAAGAGGTTAGAGATATTGACAAAAGGCAATATTGATAGACCTAACCTAAAAGTGAAGAGAAGTGGATTCGGACCTCAGGCAGTCCAATGAATCGAAATCATTTGAATACCAATGTTTTTGTATCGTAATAATCCCTTTATTCCTCCAGAAGAGTTTGCTCAAAGACCTTCATCACAGCGTGAGCCATATTGATGACAGGTTCAAGAGCTACATTTGTAACAATATTTTCATATTATAATCTACAGAATACATTTTTCTTTCTTTTAATCACACTCGACATATCCAGAATGACCAGGTTCTCGGCAATGATGACCAGAGAGAACAACAATGCAAACACACATACAAAAATGACCGGAATAAATATCACATAATTATCACAGAAAGAAGAAAGAAAGAAAATAAATGACTAGAATGAGAATCACATATGAATATCTAATAATAAATAAAATATATCTGGTATATATTGTTTAAAGCCTAAATGGCCTAAGATGCCTAAAAGACTTAAAAAAAATATTATTTTTCGAGATAGAAAGGTCAACAGTGAAGGGAAATAAATCAGACATTTGAAGTTTAAATTCGTATAGGTCTAGATATTGAAAAAATAATTCAACAAAAATAAAATTAATAAATTTTATTTGAATTAAAATAAATCATAAATTTTTATATACATGATTCATACGAAGGGAAAAAAAATAATATAAAATATTTTATCATTTTTCAAAATGCATTTGCATAATAGGAAAAGAATATATGAAAAGAGAGTGAATAAAACTTTGGCAAATGGGGCAATCTGAAGACAGGCGTCGATATATATATATAGGGGAAGATATATTCGCCTAGGGGCTCTCTCCGGCCTCCTTTAAGCCCCACTTCCCCTCTCCACCGCCACTATCAACGAATCCCTTGAGAACTTTGATAAAAGCAAAGTTTCCCCCAAATGTTTCGGAGCGAGTTCGATATTTTCTATCTGAAAATGGCATATAATATTTTAACAAAATTTTATCTCGAAATAATTGTTAAAATGAATGTAGAAATCGAATTTCCATATAAGCCTACATAGATATTTTACCCTGTGGCAAATTTTCGCCTCCATACTTATAAATTTATTGCCATAACGTCCGAACAACCAACTTAAGTTGGTTAAGGCACTTATATAGAATAAAAGCTAATTTTTTAATATGTTATTATTCACTATCAGATACCTATAAAATAATTTTTTGAAGCAGATCTGATACAGGGTTATCGTGTAATTAATTATAAAAAAAATTGAAATTTAACATGTAGTCTATGGGGAATGTCGTCGAAATGCACACATATCGAATTATGTAGCCACTCCTGATATAGATTTAAAAAAAACTTACATTTTCTCAATTAACTTCCTTAGAATAGCCTACGTTAAAAATTAAATCAAAAGTTTCTGACCTGAGCTTCTAAAGATATTTTAACAAGACAAAAAATTCCCAAAAAAGTCAGTCGGGCATATTTAAAAATAAGTAAGTCACGGGACTCAGACCAGTGTAGCAACGTCTCATAAATAAATCGCGTTTCAAGCTTACAGTTATATTTTTTTTCCAATGTTGTATTTTTACTTTCTCGTATAGAGAAAGTATTGTAATCGTAAAGAAAATCAACTTCGAGATTTTGATGTTTCTCCACGTTTTAGACCTCCCTGAGTCCAAAAATACCATTTTTGGCATTATGTCTCTCTCTCTCTCTCTGTGTGTGTGTGTCCATGTGTGTGTGTGTGTGTGTGTGTGAACACGATTGCTTAAAAACCAAAGCAGCTAGATGGATGAAATTTGGTATATGTTCCTTGCACTAAAATTGTAGACTTCTATCAACTTTTGGAGTAAATACGTCACTTGAATGTAGTACTTTACCTAATAAGTTTTTTCAGAAATTTTGAAATTTTTAATTTTTTTGTTATATTATGATAAAATCCTCAATTTTAAAAAGTTTTTATTCTTTGATATTTTCCCGAAAACTGAATAGTTTTTGAAATTATCAAAGAAGAAAAAGAAAATTTTCGTTAATTTTGGAAAGAAAAATAGTTTTGAAATAATCACAGAAGAAAACGACATTTTTCGTTAATTTTGGAAAGAAAAATTAACGAAAAATGTCGTTTTCTTCTGTGATTATTTCAAAAACTATTCAGTTTTCGGGAAAATATCAAAGAATAAAAACTTTAAAATTGAGGATTTTATCATAATATAACAAAAAAATTGAAAATTTCAAAATTTCTGGAAAAAACTTATTAGGTAAAGTACTACTTCCAAGTGACGTATTTACTCCAAAAGTTGATAGAAGTCTACAATTTTAGTGTAAGGAGCATATACCAAATTTCATCCATCTACCACTTTCAAAATAAACAGTCTAATTATAATTGAAAATTCTGTCAAAATAAAATTAGCTTTTAATTTTTCACATTAACAAAGAACACGTGATTTAACTTTGATTTTGTTTGATAAATTTCTTTTCCGTGTTAATTTTCTTTGACCTTATTAAGTATGAAATAATCCTAACAAGAAGAGCGAATTAACTTATTGTTTGTTGTATCGTAATTAGACAGGAATAATAAAATTTGTCTTATTATTAAATTTTCTCTCTTTTTCCTTTACTTTGATATCAAAAGAATTCTTACAAATATTTTTAATATAAGCCAATTTTAAACTTACAAAAAAAAAGAGCAAACAACAAGATTTTATATTTTGACAGATTCCTTAAAAGAAAGAAGGCAAAAAAATAAAGGGTTTGTGTGTGAATGTGTGGGTGTGTAATATTATTGGCTCCGGAATGTGAGGGTTGGAATGGGAGCGACTCGGTATCAATAGAAATTTGCTGCAAGCGCAACGTAACACAATCTAAAAAAAAAAAAAAAAAAATAGAAGCTCTTTTGCGCTTTTTCTCCTTTTCTTTTTCCGGGGCGCAAATTGCAAAAGGAACAAACGACACACAGATATATATACTGACATACACAGAGAAACCGCCTCTACCTTTGGTATGTTTTAATAAACTCAAAAGCATCTTAGAAAAAAAAATTATTATTTTTGTATTTAATTAAAAACAAATTTCTCTAGTAATTAAAAAATATTAATTTCACGAAGTTACGTTATTTGGCTTTATCTCTAACAAATAGAAAAAATGAGGTATTTGCGGGATCCGAACCCTGTTGTTCACGTCTGTGGGTGTTTTAGTACTCGAGAACGTGGGTTCGAATCCCGCAAGGGCCTCATTTTTTCTATTTGTTAGAGATAAAAGTAAATAAAGTAACATCATAAAATTAATATATATATATATATATATATATAAATTTGCGTTTACTAACACAACTATACCTATTTATTTGAGAGAGATATTCTCATAAATTCCATGCGAAAAAAGTTAATCCGAATTTGCACCTTTTCGTATTAAATTTTATATAAAAAAAATTATGGCTGTTGATTTCCAAAGTGCATGAAAGATTATATATAGGCTACGTCAATCTACTTTTACAACAACGTACAGAACAATTTTAAATCTTTAACTTTCTTTAAGAAAATTACACACACACAAACTCCAATAAATGGGGAGGAGGGTAACAAATTAGTTTAAATATTAAAGTTACTAACAACAAACTTTTTTTTTTAATATAATTATATAAGAAAATAGTTTTAGAAGTGTTATTAAAATCTAATAAGTTTGTGAATTAATAGTCAACCTCGCCTAAGTAATAACGATTTTTTCTTTTCTTATTTTAAAAGTTTCTTTTTTTCTGTGAGAATGAGGGAGAAAGAAAGTTTAAAAGAGAGCAATTTTGAATATTCATATAAATTAATCTATTATAGATTAAATTTATAAAAGCGGAACGTAGCAACAACAACAACAACACAACAACGAAGGCAATTTAGAAAATATTTTGCATAATATATTAGCACTCTTGAAAATTTAATCTTTGTGTCTGTATATGAATATAAAATTAGGTAAAATATATTTCGGTGTAATAATATATAATATAAAATCCTCTTATTTTGTTGTATGAAAAAATATTTTAAGGAATAAAAAGAAAGAGTTTAAAAGAATTAATTAACTTTTACCTTATAAGTTGTTCTCAAAAAAAGAATAACATTTTATACCATGTAAGTAAAATAAAATTTTCAGGGGACCTCAAAACGTGAAGATCCATCAAAATCTCGACATCGAATTTTTGACATGAATCCAATACTTTCTCTCTATATATATATTACATATATACATAGGTAAGAGAAAGTAATACATAAATCAATTATTTTTTAGATGCTCTTTAAAATGTATATTCTCATTTTGAACTTGAAATTTTTTGAAGCACACTTTATTCTTCATTGGAAAGAAAAAATGGTTGCAAAATTATAAATATCTTTCTATGTTTATAAATTTTATATCGTGAATACAAAAGTACTAAATAAATGTCGTCTCAAAAAATCTGGTGCCATCAGTCACACCAGATTTTTTGTTTTGCACTGGTCACAACCATACAATACAATAGAGTTGGTGGTTAGAGTGTTGATTTAGTAAATATCTCTTTGTTGTTAATTAGAGAAAGAGATTTTTATTCTAAAAGCGAATGTCCAGCGACAATTCTATTTGAACATTAAGGACCACTGGACCCTAAAACCCTTTCAATGAGTTCCCATACCAATTTTCTCTTTCACCAAAGTAATCAATTTGCCAATTGCGATTTTCCTTTGTTGCGTTTCTTTGTGCCCACTTTAAGACCCCTCTCTCATTAGAACTAAATTCACACTTGCTTGTTTACAGTCACACTCAATAAATGAATATCGTACATTGAAAGCATTTCAATTAAATCTAAAAAAAATATCCAATGCTTTATTTAGAAATTAACAATTATTGAAGAGAAACAATAAACTACATGTAGTTATAATCTATAGCTAATCTCTCAGGCTTTCTTTTATGAGAAATGCCAAATATTCAATATATTCAAAGGCATATTCTATAGAGCGTTGTAGAAAGGGGTTTTGAAATCAAACATTCCTTTGTCGCTAAAATTAAACAAAAATTATTTTTGGAATTCGGGAATATTGAAGAAAAATGTAACAAAAAGGTTTCGTTTTTTAATTGTTATTTTATAGAATCTTTCTCCTAAATATACATGTAAGCTTACAGTGGGTGGTAAAATTATTATTCTCAAACACTTTTTCTCGATATACAAAGAAACGAATAAATTTGTTTTATTCAGAATTTGTAAAAAAAATATTGGCTTTTTTCTGAAAGTTTTTTGATAGCACGAACATTTTTTATTCTGATAACACTAATAATTTGGGAATTGACAAAACTGTACAAAAAGACAATTTTGTTCCCGCCTTCGTTGACGGGAGGTTAGTAGAAGAGTATTTTACTAATATTTTTATTTATTTATTTTTCTTTTTAAGTCTTTTCACAACTTAGGCCATTTATGCCCAATCGCACCGCACAATTTAAGTATAACTTAAAATAAAGTATCAGCAACATGGCAACGTTGTAAATTTTAGTGATATTCTGCTGATTTATTTGTGATATAATATTAAGAGACTTAAACGATACTGTTATTTATTAATAAATATATATTGGGGGTCCTGGCATCTTTATTCACGCCATTTGGGTCTTGAAACATGATTTTATTTTCAATCAGAGAACGTGTTATCTTAGCAACGAACGTGGTTAGCAACGGATGACAATGAAAGTTTGTTAAATTTCATACTTAACCCCCAAATATTTAAGCCCTCGATTTCGGGGGCTTAGCAATGACTTAAGCTAAAAAACAATATTGATAATATAATATTAATTAACTAATAATAATACATTTTTTGGATTCGATTTAGATTTTTCTTATAAAAAACATGAACAATATGAACTATATTTTCGAGGATGATCTATATTATATTAGAGGAGGGTCTGTCGGTCCATCCGTCTGTCACGCTCTGACCAACTTCCCGTTGGAATTTTGAAACGAAATTTTCCAGTCTTATATTAGTAAAGCTGTGTTTTTCAATCTTTTTGAATTTACAGGTTGAAAAATTCTGACGATTCTCTTGGTTCATGACCGACAAAAAGAGTGTAAATCAAAAGACTATGTAAGTTATATGATTTTCTCTATTTTGGTACCTATTTCCCTTCTCCATGAAATTATGTTTTTATTATCGTGTAGAACTTTGCCTTTTTCCTTTTGCCGCCTACCCTCCGTGTAGGGCTTCGCCACCCCCCTAGGGGTCCCGACCCACAGATTGAAAAACACTGTTATAGAGTGACAGATCGTTATTAATATTTATATATAGTAGCCTATATATAAAATTGCTATTAATTAATCAAAAATCATGAAAATTAATATTTTGTTTCTGATTTTCTCATTTTTCTGAAATTAATATTTATAAACAATATGTATTTAATTTAGTTTATGATTATTAAAAAGAAAAAATTATTAAATTAAAAATAAATCACCAGAATATCACTAAAATTTACAACGTTGCCAGGTTGTTGATACTTAATTTTAAGTCATACTTAAATTGTGCGGTGCGATTGGGCATTAGACTTTAAACGATACTTATATTATAATTACGATATATTATATTAGGGTCCAGGCATTTTTGATATCTAAATGATTTAAATAAAGGTATTTTATGGCTGGTGGAATTTGTAACAGGAATGAAAGTTGGAAGAAAACGCAGCCTAAATTTTTTCTTTAAAAATATATTTCAACAGCTGACGTTTCGGCTTTGGTCAAAGTCATCCTCGGAGCTTCTATTGGTCATCATATACATATATTTTGAATTGTATCAGGTATTAAAATTGTGTCAGCTGTTGAAATATATTTTTAAGGAAAAAATTTTGGCTGTGTTTTCGTCCACTTTCATTCCTGATTTAAATAAATTCATCGAACTGCATGTGGTCAGAATCCACCTCCCTTGGCTTTTAGATTATCAATATTGACATTAACCTCTAGGCCACGGGGAGGGGAATTATCGAATAATAATAATTTAAAAAGGGGTTAATAAGTGGGGGAGAGGTTATATAATATTTTTAATAAAAAACCTATATTTTCACTAAAAAATTGTCTTGGTTAAAGGTGAGTTTTATAGTTGCATTGCCAATAACTCCTCAAAATGGGATTCCCTAATTATTAAATCACCCGAATCAAAAAACAAATTCTAGTTTTAAACTATACGCTTAAGAAAACATAAAAGATAAAATTTTTCAAAGGAGTTTTATAATTTGGCTATCAGTCTAGAAACCGGTTACATTTTGTGACGAATTTAAGAAGCTCGTTTGAAAAAAAATTACATTGAACTAACAAGTGGTAGCTGAAAGAAGAAATCTCATTAGGAAGCGAAGAATGGCAAATAAATAAATAAATTTGTGAATAAATAAAATGTTCAGAATATTCACTTTATAAAAATCTTTTTTTTCGTTATATAATGAGATGAATAACGAAAAACTCCAGGTCGCTTTTTCTAAGAAATTATGATAATAATAAGTATAATAATATCAATGAATATTATAATAACGAGTTAGAGCAGCGTTTCCCAACATGGGGGCAATTCGATTGTTAAGGGGAGCAATTTCAAAATAGACTCGTCCAGAGTTTAAATTAAATATCAAATTTCAACCTCGTTCTTGAGGTTTTTTTTGTTCATAGACAGATTATTTTTTCATATAATGCCTGTCCCAGCTCGGGAAGCTCGTGGTCTACGTACCCACAAGATGTGGGTACGAATATAGGTAAAAGAAAGTAAAACGTCTGAACGTTCACAGAGTATCGAGGTGTTTTTCATTTTGGCTGCCTATTTTCCATATCCTATTCAAAGAAAGTAAAAATAATAAAAAAATAAAAAGGTGATCAAAAATCATCAATTCTATTTCATATTATTGCGAATGAATTTTTAAATTATTATTGATACTGAAAATTAAAATCATAGAATATATGAAAAGGAAATATAGCCATTTTAACCTCAAAATATAATAAATAATTAAATTTTCCAATGATTGAGTGAATTCTATAGTAGAATTGAATCAATTTATACATACGTATAAAAGAATTTCAATACAACGAACGCATCAATAAATTAAAATGTAAATTAATATTTAACTTAACAAAACAAATATGAGATAAAAAAAATCATGTTCGAAAAAGGAATTAAATTAAATATCAAATCAGATTGTGATATTTTTTCAAGAATGTAAAATTTTTGGTCGCTCTAGAATTTTTTTTTTTGTTTTAAGGTTAAAATATCTCCTCAGGTCTTTTTCTTTTTCACAACGTCATCTCTTCTTCCATCGTTTTTCTTGTTTCAAGTCAATTTATTTAAAATTCTGTTTATTCTGTCAGCATCGACATCGAAGGCTTGAGCTCTTGCCCCCCCCCTCTCCCCTCCCCACTGCCATTTGCTAAAAATTCCTTCCTTTGCCTTAAAAATGTCAGTCAATATTTGAACCACAATAAAAAGAAAAAAAGAAAACAACAAACATACAACCCCCACTCCGTCTATTGGCAATTACAGGAAAGAAAAGACTTTCTGAGCCCCGGTCTCTTTTTTTTCTTATGAAATTTTTATGCAAAACATAAGAATACCGTTTCGGGTATACATCATTAGAAACAAAAGAAATCAAGGTTGATCTTTTTAGATTGGAATTATATAAATATTTATAAATGAAAATAAGGAAGGTAAAGAACGGAATCTTTCTTGAGAGGCATGCTTTGTGACTTATTATTTTTGCAAATATATATTTTTTTAAAATAAAATCGACCAATACCAGAGGTCTGAATAGATAGGTGTACGCAGCCGCCATTTTAAGTCCAAATTCCGTTTTTATCGGAACCCTAAAGGCCCCGGGCCCTCTCAAAGAGAAATTTTCATTATTTTTTTTTCCGTTTTTATCGGAGCCCTAAGGGCCCCGGGCCCTCTCAAAGAGAAATTTTCATTATTTTTTTTTATCTAAATTTTTACGTTTTTATCGGAGCCCTGAGGAGATAGAGTTTTTTAGCCCGTGGACCCCCCAAGGTCCTGGGCTCCCAAGCATCGCGGGGTTTGCGGGGGCGTTCGTTACGCCAATGAATGGCGGTTTAAATATTATTCATAGCGTATTTTTAATTTCAAGTATATTTATTTTTCATGGCGATTAAAATAAAATTACTTTGTTCAAATAAAAAAAAAAAAAAAAAAATATTAAAATTAAACTTTTGAATATTTTATCATAAAAAAAAGACAATACACGTTTGAGTTAATATTAGAATATAAATTATATTTTAATTAAATAACTTTTATTATTTAAATATTAATATTTGCAAGGTAATATAATTAATTCAATCATCATACACAATTTACTATTCAATTATTGGGAAATTTGGAAGTGGTTTGCAGCTCCAGAAAAAGTATAAGGTCAGTAATTATTTTATAATTATGCTTATTTGTTAAAAAGAGCAAGAGGATGTACATCCAAAAGGCCTGCAGGATACATTGTGATATGAATCAGAATAAAATAAATAGATTTACGAAAAGCTTATAAATGACACTTTTCTCATTATTAAACTACATAAAATTTTGTGATTTGTTATCGCTCTTTTCAAGCATTAGTATCAGACATGACACTTTGTATTTACTCTGTGGAGCATGGGCGTACCCAGCGAGGGGCAGGGGGGCAGCTGCCCCCCCCTAGAAGCAACAAAAAAAAATGTCTATAAAGTGATGAAACGAAACAAAATTGGTGGATGGCGACGGGGAATGATTCTTTTTGTTAGGACTTGAGGGTTTTTAGGCCTTTAATTCGAAGGCTTTACCTCTCTATATAAAAAATAGCTATGTCACAATTTGGACGACCATGATCTGACCATGCCCCCCCCCCTAGATTTGATCCTGGGTACGCCCATGCTGTGGAGTATAAATAAATGTACCTGGACCGCATAAATATATATTGTTAGTAAATAATGAGTATCGTTGAGAGTATATATGGCCTAAGATGCCGAAAAGACTGGCTTAAAAAAAAATACTCTGAGGTGTAACTTTCATAGGAATAAAAAAATAATGTTTCCTTCCTAAACCTAATTTGTTAAAGTAAAATAATAATAATAGGCATTAGAAATTATTTAATTTGAAAGGATCTTCCAAGTTCGTAAAGAGTTAGTGACCGAAAATAGAAAAATTTTAACTAAAATACTCCTCGGGCCTTGGTGTGGGGGTTAACGAGCTGGCCTTTTATACCAAGGATCGAGGGTTTGCATCCCGTCTCATGTGAGAATTTATTTTTTCAATTGGATTGGCTACCATTCCAATTGAAATAAAATAAGAGTCGGAATCTCAATGGCCTTCAATGCCGAAAAAGAATAAAAGTAAAAAAAAAACTAAAATCACTTCTATATCAAAGCTCTGGAATCAGCAGAACACCTACTTTGCATCACTTTAATAATAATTATAAGTGTTTTTTTATTTGATTAACGTCTCTTTCGGCATCTAAGGCCATTTAGACCCATTTTTCTCGCTTGGGATGGAAAGCGACCCCGAGACCCTAGACACTAGAAGATAATGGCTTCTCTCTGAGCCTACAGATCGCCGGCAATAATTATAAGTTAAAGATAAAAAAAATCTGGTGTGATTGGTCGCACAGCACACAACTTTCTCTTACTCTTTGGCAAGAGAAAGTTGTGTACTATGCTTGTCACAGCAGATTTTTGGATAGAGATCTATTTAGTTGCTCTTAGCACTTAAGTTTCAAACTTAACCACGCGATTCATTGATGGCGCTGAGAAACGAATGCTTTCACATCAGTAAAGTGTACTTCAAACGATTTCAACGAAAAATTTCACTGATGTACTTTTTAAAGAGCTTCTA
>JAKCPI010014952.1:0-17337 GCA_023213315.1 Euborellia annulipes | reverse complement strand
ACTACGTTACTCTCCGTTTCAAGTACTATATGTGTACTTAATTTGAAAAAGATTCATTAAAAATTGTGGATTTCTATAGAACATACATATATACATACATACATTTTTCAATTTCATTTATATAAATAGAAAATAGATATAGGGAGAAAGTATTGTTAAAAATCTAACTCCCAGTTCTTTATATAATTTTATATTACTAGTGGAATTGATACTGGATCATATCAGTCTAATAAAATATATAATTTTATATAGTTTTTATTAAATTAATTTCGAAGCATG
Organism: Euborellia annulipes; assembly: GCA_023213315.1. NCBI lineage: Eukaryota > Metazoa > Arthropoda > Insecta > Dermaptera > Anisolabididae > Euborellia > Euborellia annulipes. The sequence goes on along the minus strand of JAKCPI010014952.1, from coordinate 17,058 downwards.
GTTTTCTCGGCTTCTACTGGACAAAATCTTTTGAAATCCAGCTATAATAATTAAGACAGTTATGACGAGTCCTAAGCAAAATTTCATAACAATTGGTTAAATGGAATAGAGGATTTATTCTCGAAAAAAATAGAAAAATAAAAACTCTCTCTTTGAATTGTTTTTTTATTTTTTATTGTAAATAAAAAAAATAATTGTTTTTAAAAACCTAAGCCCAAATAGGTGAGAGAACAGGGAAATCAAGCTGCAAAACTTTCTTAATCATATGATACCCAAAAGTCAGCTGTAAATAGGAAGAGAGTGAAAGTTCGACAGCTTCGTTGCCTATTTTTTTTATTTTTTAAATCAGAGCGATCCTGTTGTCCCCTCTTTAACGACGTGCATGTTTATTCGTATAACACCATTTATAATTGGGGGATTTTGTAATTGGTTATGTATATGTATAATGATAATGTTGATGAGATTATTTTTTTTTTACAGTTATTTATTTTGGAAAAAGTATATAATTTCATTCTGGTTTAGTAAACGTATTTAAAAATATATATATATATTAATTAAATTTATTCAGCATGTTTCAGTAGCTTAATCTGTATGTAAAATATGATAAATTTTTTTTTTTTATAAATAAATCTAACATTTTATTTTATAAATGACACTTATAAGCAAAATAAATTTTTTTTCGAACTCTAATTTACTAAAACCGCACTTGAAAATCAACAAAACTAGTGTGTGAATACCATTTGTTTTTATAGTTTCGTTATACAATAAGGTTGAACCAAAATATTTATGTATTCTTTCACGATTTTCCAATTATTAGTATAGTGCTTTCAGCTACTCGAGCTTATTCAATTAAGTCTTCTTAAAATCGTCAGTCTCATGTTTGTATAAACAATAATAGATTTCGTAGTTGGTTTAACAGAGTAGGGATGTACTGTGAAGCGTATCGATCGATTGGAAGAAAACATTACTACCATCGATAATTTTGTCAACTTTTCCCAATCTCACATCAAAACAATAAATTATAAATAAATAATTTGGTTCAAATTAAATAATGGTAAGCACAAAGTATTTATTTGTTCAAGAGAGAGAGGAATGCCAAAATATATATCATCGGAATAAATCAAAAGACACGTAAATATATTTAGGCAAACCCAAATAAAAAAATAAGAGATGAGTTTGTCTGTGGAGAAAGAAGAAAATCCGTGTTCGGTCCAAGGAGTGAGAGAGTTTTATTCATTCAAATATAAATTCTATTTAAATCTATTATTTTAGAAATTGTTTTTGCTCAGGGGCCCAGATTTTGTGGGTACGTGATTGGCAACTACGAGCTACCCGAGCTGGGACAGGCGGTTCAATTCTTTGTATGTCTGAGACTTTCTTCCTCTTTTCAACAGGCGTCAGACCGATTTCTTCCGGTTGCAATAACATGATAGTGTTGAAGGGAAATAGTGAGGTCCACCGACCCCGCATCGAGGGGAAAAGTCGAGGACAGAAGATTTTAGAAATTGTTTTATTAATATTTTATCACCTTTGTGTGTTTTTATAAATTTTCTTTAAGAACGCCTGGCAGTTAGGCAAACATTTTTCCACTCAAGGCAATAAGGAAATCGAAGCGCACGGCTGCTCATCGAGCCGGACTTGACATTATTTTAGCCTTGTAACACAAAATTATCTTTTTGAAAGATTCCTGTCTAGTTATTACTTTTCAGTACTATATGGACCCTGTTATGCATTAGTGTGTCAAGCGCCAAAAAATTAAAAATTGAGTTAAGCACGGAATATTGTTTCAAATGCTATAATTAATAGTATTTTTTATGAAATATGTCCTAAAAAAATTTATATTTAATGTTACTTACACAATTGACAAAAAAAATTATATATAATCCAATCAAAACAAAAAACTTTAATGTTAATTTTCTCAAAACTCGGTAGCTGGCGCTTGACACACTAATGCGTAACAGGGTCCATATGATCTCTATTCCATTCTCTGATACCATCTGTAAAAAATAAAAGTTTCCGCTTTTATCAGAGTAAACAACTCTTAGTGAGAGCAAGTGCCTGAAACCAACAGCATACAGATTCATGTATATTTTCTTATTTAGATAAAATTTGCAAATGCTTTTAATTTGTTTAAGGTCTTTTTCGCCATCTTAAGACCCCATTTCTTCTTCTTCTTTCCTAGCCTTATTCCCGCAGTGCGGGGCCGGCGGAATTGATTTTCGTGACCGGAAGAAATAGAACAGGCACGGTCTGACACCTGTTGAAAATAACTAATTAAATAATAATGTAAAGAAGAGAAGTACTGCCAGTCCCAGCTCGGGTAGCTCGTGGTCGCCATCCACGTATCCACAGGTTGTGAGCCTCTAAGCATTCAATGGGATGGGGCATCCCTATTTATTTCAAATGATTGGTAGCCAATTCAAATTAAATAAATTTTTCTCGCTTGGGACGGGAAGCGAACCCGCGACCCTGGGCATGTCTTCTCTCTGAGTCACGGATGTCAACAAAATAAACCTTCATCTTTGCTATTTTTACTAAATAATTCTACTAAAGGCCTAACGAAATTGATTATGTGAAGTTAAAATTTCTTGTTGATTTCAACATCCTATGTGATTTAATCCGAGAAATTTTACCTTCACCTACACGCAGTCGTGGAAACTTTCCAGGACATATATACGATTATACGAGTATATATATATAAACTCAAAGCGATATCAATTAAACCACTCTTTTTCTGAAGTTTTTCTCTCTCTCTTTTTTTTCTTATTTTTTTACCAACTTTTATTCAATCCTTAAAGTTATTTATCCTTTAAAAAATAGAAATCTTTATTCTTTAACAAGTGAAAAACTTTTCATTTTCAAATATATAGATATAACAGAATTTAATATTTATTAACTCAAATGATCGATGGGAGTTAAACTACGTATTTACCGATTTGTACTCTAAGGGTTCTACCAGTAGACCACAGCACCGCATACGTCTATTTGAGTTTAACAGATTGCTTATATTCGACTTAGCGGTGCTTTGGTCTAGTGGTAGTGCATGCTGACTGCAAATCGACAGTTCAAGTCTCGGCGGTACTTTTATTTAACTTATTTTTTAAGCTCATCAATTTTTGCACAAGTTTGAAACTTGATATTTATGGGTCATTTTTTATGACAACAATTGTATTAAAATTAGACCAAAGTACACAAAACTAATATGGTATTAATCGTAAGGAAGGTAGATATGCAGCCAGGAGAATAAAAAATTATTTAAATTATTTTGGCCTACGTTTCGGACGCCAATCGCGTCCAAACAGGACCAAACAATACACATAGGTGCTATCGTAATAATACATAAATGTTATCGTACCTAATATGGTATTTTATTTTAAGCATTATCCAGATTAATAAATTTTCAAAATATTAAAAAGTTTTAAATCAAAATATAAAACGAGAGAAATAATTTCATTAGATTTAAACTTTCTACCGGAGGCTCTAGTTGAAACATTATATATATATGAAAAGTAAAAGACCCTACGTTATGTGTTTCAAGGTTTTTTATCAATTAAAATTAACACTTAATACGTATTTCGACATTACTGTCATCATCAGAAGTGGTTTTCTAAAATGAATCATTTAGAATGAATCAAGAATGATTCATTTTAGAAAACCACTTCTGATGATGACAGTAATGTCGAAATACGTATTAAGTATTAATTTTAATTAATAAAAAACCTTGAAACACATAACCTAGTGTATTTTACCTTTCATAAATAATTTTAATGTTAAAATCTTAAAATAAAAGCGTGGGGCGCTCGAAGAAGTTCCGAGAATCTGAGAATAGACAATTCCTTAAGCTATCAATGAGCGCCCCACGCTTTCATTTTAAGTCAAAAATATTTAACATTTTTAACAATGAAATAATTTCCATTTTATTAGTTCAATTTAAATTTAAAAAAAAATTTGTATTTATTTCTATTTGAATTAATAAATATTAAATTATGTTCTTCTAGATAATGATGTTTGCGGAGATTATTAGCCTTCTTATTTATTAACATATATTGTTAATTAATTTATTATCGTCGAAACAAATTTTTTACAAATAATCCTCTGAAATAAACAAAAAAAAATTCAATTATAAATTATCGACATAAACTTGATTGGATATTGTTAGCGGATTTGCGTTTTCTCTTTCTATTTCGAACAGGAAATAACAATAACTTTTATCAATTCAATTATTAATCTAAATCGCGAGTGATAAAACTGCCTCATTGTCCTCTAAAATGATGAAAATCAAAACAAATCGGGAATTTATATGGGTCTTGATACAATTGAAATCTATTTCATCTGGAATATTTATTATTTAAACGGTCTCCGCTAAACTAAATTCAGTATCTCTTATCCGGTCGTTAAATAATTAAATTAATATTTCTTATTTAAAAAAATCTGGCGTGACTGGTCGCACAGCACACAACTTTCATTTAAGAGAAAGTCACACCAGATTTTTTTTGTCAGCATATATTTATTTATAAAGAATTATATATATCATGTGTTGGTCCATGAAGTAATTATGAAAAACATATAACCAAGTATTTATTAATTTAAATAAGCGAAAAATGTAGGTACCGCCGGTTTCTCTAGTAGACTGAAATTAGCGATCTATCATAATTTAAATAAGCGAGTGCGTACTGTGGTCCAGTAGTAGGGCATGTAGAGCGTAAATCGACAGATCCGTGGGGCGACTCCCCGGCGGTACCTACATTTTTCGCTTATTTAAATTAATAAATACTTGGTTACATGTTTTTATATTTATTTAGTTTCCGTCAGTGTAGTAGAATTCAAAATATGTAAGATGCAGGTATATTTATTTATACAAAGAATTGAAGATATATATTTCATTTATTAGGGCCTCTATGCTGACGTTTCGGTCTTGGTTAAGACCATCAGCAAGCTCTGAGGAAGGTCTTAGCCAAGACCGAAACGTCACCATAGAATATATCTTTATATATATATATTTAGATGCCATTCTTTTCTTTACACATTAACGATTATCCAGCTATAAAATCCACATCTTTTAACATCTACTAAGAGAATATAATGTTTTATTTTAAATTACTAAACATAAACAAAAAAAAGTTTTTTATTAACATTCACTAATATTGCAAAGAATACATAAATTTCTAATATCTTCATACATGTTCTTTGAGAAAAATCGTCAACAATCAAAAACTCAAAAAGTTATAAAAATTTCGGGGTGAAAATATTTTTTCCTGTAATCCCTGGAAGGTCCTTTTTAAGCATATAAAATTTGCTTTCCGAAATTCCAACGGGAAGTTGGTAATATAGAGCGTGACAGACAGAAGGACATAAACGAATTATATATATAGAATTAACAAAATTATATCCTGGAATTTTGTTCTATATATAAATATTATATAAATGATATTGTTTTAAAAAATTGAACCTTCTTCTCTCCTTTAATTATTTTTAGGTCAAGTTTAGTTATAGCCTGATCTAACTGTTATATATGTATAAAATATTTATACAAGGATTAAGTAAATATACACTAAATACCTTATAGGTAAATATTAACAGTTATCCACAGATGAAGGAAAATATAAATAAATATTATAAATGTTTTAATTCAATGTTAAGTAAATTAAATTTAAATTAACTAATCCTTATGAATATTAATTAAAATCTCTTGATTAATATTAATTTCGGATATTTAACCCATCTCTAAATTTTTTATTTTATTTATTTAATATTTATGAGGAATATGGATAATTCTAAATGCTTTAAATATATTCCGGTGTGATTTTACATGAATTATGTTATTAAAAAATTTTTTTATAAGAATCTGATATCCAGCCTGTTGAGGAGTTTTAGTAACGAATTTTTAAATATATTACTATATAAGAGAAAATAGAGATAGCAATTTATATTTTCAACAGCTGCTTCCGTTAGCAATTAAATCTCTATTAACCTTAACGATCCCGAATTATCTAATTTCAGATGATGAAGAATTTTGCTCCTGATATAAAAATAGTGAATATTATCTTAATGTTATTTTTTTTTTTTATAAAAAAGCTCGTGCAAAAAAACTTAATTGTCAAGAGATAGATTGACGGGCGGAATAGTAAAAGAAGAGATTTTATTTTCTTTTTTATTATTTCCATATTTTAAAGAATTGAAAGTGTTTTTATTAGAGTTGAAAAATTATTTCTGAGATAAGAAGATTTTCTGGCTGTTCAATGTTCAAAATGGAAAGTAAATATAAAAAAAAAAAAAATATGTATGTTTCTGTGAAAGGAATTTTGATTTATTATTATTCCTGAATTAATTCACCATATTAAATAAATTATTTTTTTTTTAACAAAACAAAAAAATTATTTATTTTAAAGCCAAAAGAGTTTCTTCCGCTTCGGCAAGGGAAAGTTGTGTACTGTGCATGTCACACCAGATTTTTTTGTGTCGAGATATATTTAGTTGTACTTAGTTGCTAAATTAAGTTCCAAACTTGACCACCATTTATAGATGGCGCTGAGCAAGGAATGCTTCCACATCAGTAAAGTGTACTTCAAACAATTTACAAGAAAAATATCACTGATATTTTTTTTAAAGAACATCTAAAAAATAATTTATTTTTCAATTTTAATCAAAATCGTTGAAGCAAATTTTGAGAAAATCGAAAAAAACTGAAATGGTACATCAGTAAAGTGTACTTCAAACGATTTCCACAAAAAATTCCACTGATATACTTTTCAAAGAGCATCTAAAAAATTGTTGATTTATGAATTTTAATCAAAATCGTTGTAGCGAATTTTGAGAAATTCGAAAAAAAAAAATGAAAAAGTACATCAGTAAAGTATCAGTAAAGTACTAGTACTTTTTGGCCGATTTTGTTTAAAAGTTTATTTTCACTACCTAGAGGGGTGCTTAACTTAAATATAAAATTTCACCCTCATAGCTCTTGTCGTTCCTGAGATATTTTGTTCACAGACAGACGAATTTGCACTTTTTTTGAAGACCTCAAAACGTGTATATCCATTAAAATCTCGACATCGAATTTTTGACATGATCGCAATACTTTCACTCTATATATTTCATATATAGGATAAGAGAAAGTAAAAAAGTATATTTTTTATTTTAAAGCAGTTAAATCTCGTAGCAGAGAATCTAGGCTGTAATTTTAGAAATCAAACTTCACTTGTACATTTCTACTTCTTATTTGGCGAATTGGATTTTTCTTTTTAATTTCGGATAATTGAATGCTGGTAGAGTGGTTTTGGGTTACAGCGTTTTGGATCATTAACGAAAACAAAAAGCGCAATGTGTTCGAATGGAAGAGACAGCACCTCCTTCCCCCTCCTTTCTCCCATTTATCAAATGCCACCATCTTTGAAAACAGAATTTGTCTGAAAAGTTTTGGCATTCAGTTAATCAAAGTGATAACTATAGCTTGAGAACTTTTTATTCCTTTTATTATAATCATACCTACAAACTAACAGAGTCTATAAAGTCCTAGAAGAGTTTTTAATGTGCATTTCATTGAAACATGTTGCTACTGCAGTAGCGAAATCTATTCTCCCAGTTTTCATGTCCATATTTAAATGATTATATGGATCCTGTTATGCATTAGTGTGTCAAGCGCCAAAAAATTAAAAATTGAGTTAAGCACGGAATATTGTTTCAAATGCTATAATTAATAATATTTTTTATGAGATATGTCCTAAAAAAATTTATATTTAATGTTACTTGCACAGTTGACAAAAAAAATTATATATAATCCAATGAAATTTCTCAAAATTCGGTAGCTGGCGCGTGACACACTAATGCGTAACAGGGTCCATATAATGTTCAATTAATGGTAATAGTTTGAGTTTGTCTTTTAATTGCGCCTGTAGATAGACAAATAACTAGGGTCCGACCGAAACAAGATTTTCAGCCTAAACCGAAACCGAATATTCGGCCTCAATCTTAGTTTCGGCCGAAACCGTAACCGAAACCGAAACTTGTATTTCCTATAAAAAATTTATATCATTTTACTTTTTTTTTTTTTTCCACCGAGACCAGAATCACTGGTCACATTTACAATTTGTGAACCAGTGTATAAGGATCTCGGAGAATAAGAAGTCAGATATATGCCCCGGTTAAAAAAATTTTTTTTTTTCTCGTGTTCCTATATCTGAAACACACTTACTTTGCCATTGGCCAAATGGATTTTCCGACGGCCATTTAATTAAGTTAAAAAAAAAAAAAACTTTTTTTTTTTGAAATTTTTTCCCCTCCCGTGAAAATCATTTTACCTTTTTTTTAGGGAGACAATTTTTTTCTCCCTCAAAAGCAAATCATTTGACCTTTTTTTTTTTTGCATGCGAGTCTCATCCCATCTTTTCAGACTCAAGTTTTGGCTACTTTTTGGCCGAAACCGAAACTTCGGCCGAAACTATGATTTTTGGCCGAAACCGAATATTCGGTCGGTTCCTACAAATAACTTAGGGGATCTTTTATTCATAAAAAATTTCATTGCATTCACTAAAAACAAATTTTATATAAAAAAATCGAATACTTTCTCTCTATATATTTCATATATAATATAAGAGAAAGTAAAAAAAAATTCGATAATTTTTTTTTTAAAGCATTTTAATCATCTGGGGCCATTTAAACTAACATTTCTATCGGAGAAATCGTAACTTCAACAAATAATAACTCTAAAAGTTACAGGAATTTCGGGACAAAAATAATTTTCTGTAATCCCTAGAGGGTTCGCTTTAAGCATATAGCCCAACCGGCCTCTGGCCGTAGCCATCTACCGGAACCCTTGTGAAGTTACATCATTTCCTATCTCTAACTTCTCCTCCTGCGTTTATTTCTAGTTAGTGAACTAATCCTTATTTCTGGTTCCATCCGGTTCCTTTTATTCAATCTTTTCTATGCTAGGGAGAATGTCCTAACCTAGTTTGGCGGAGGGACTCTCTCAGCACCGGCGTGTAACCTACTCCTTTCGAAGGGGAGAGGCAATCTTCTTTACGTCCCTCCACAGGACGGAATGTCACAGCAACTCCCTCTTCTCGTAGAGTTGCCCGGGGGCTTTTGTGGTGGAATCCAATATTCTAATCCAGTGCCTGCTTGAGGATTTGTTTACATTAGATAAATATTTTTATTTAATGAAAAAATCTCACACGCCCATGATTTGAACAGGGATCTCCTTTGTAGAAGCCGACACCCTAGCATGGGTCGTAGAACCCCTGGTAGGAACGAAGTTCCATTCCCGCCTACGGTAGATAGAAGAAAATAAAGAGAAGGAGAAAGTGGGCCTGGCCTCGCCAAGACTTCGGCTAATATCGCCTTCTTCCGCCGTCGCTCGGGTGCTGGGAACGTATTTTTGTTAGGAACGCGTTTTTGTTACGTTACATTTTCTACTAATTCACCCTGTGTGAGCCGCTTTAAAGAACTTCGTTCCAAAAAAAATTTATATTATTGTAACAGTTTTTTTTCTGTATTTGGTTGATTAAAAAAATTTAATTCCTATAATTTTTTAATAAGTCATTAAAAAAATTATAACTGTCCTTCCCAATAATCCCTTATGAATTTAACTCATTAAAAAAAAAGGCATTTTTTTTTAAAGTATTGTACATTTAGACTGCCACTCCTACTCCCCCTTAACTGAAGTTTATCAGAATAAATTCAACATTTCGGACTTATGGTAAACAAAAATAATAAAAATTTATTTTTAATATAAAAGAAGAGAATGCATAATTAATTAGATGCAGTCTATCCAAGAATTTAAGTGCAATCCTCTTAAGGCTGCGTGTAAATAATAGATTTTATGTAAACCAATTAATGGTCAGCTTAACATGCATAAATAAAATGGAGAGCACGGAAACTCCATTTCATTTTTAATTTCTTATTCATGATTTTAATTAATTAATTAGTTGATTTTTGAAATATCTTTTTTTTATATTTTTTTTTTTAGAAACATATTTAATATTTTAAATATAATTATTATAATTGAATTCGAATTGTTAATTGATAAAATTTTATTAAATATCAAATGAACTTTGATATTACAGCAAGAGACAAAAACTTTATTTTATGACTCTTATCTACTTAATACTTTGAGTATTTTCTTATTTCTTTCCTATACTATGAAAATAAAATGTTTTTACTTTTTTTTTTCGTTATAGTACAGACAAATTTTTCCAACAAAATCTTAGTTATTACTTTAACAATAAGAAAACTCAAAACAAAAAGGGTTTTATGAGGATTTCATAAATTTTATTTCCTCACCAATTTTATTATTATTTTTAAGAATAAAATAAAGAGACGAAATAACAAATTTCTGTCTAGACAAATTAAGAAATTCTTTTATTTTCTGAGGTGCTTTTGAAAATTTTAGTGATATATAAAATTGATATAAAATAAGTATTTTAAGGTCAGAAAGAAGAAAAGCCTTCAATCAAATGATAACTTTGATGACTGTAATGATTATTTTTCACAGTTTATCGCAATTGACCAAACGAGTTTGTTGCTTGATCAAACTTCTTTGGGCTTTAACAAAGCGTTTTGGTTTTGGTCAAGTGATTGTTTATAAGTTTGGTCAAACAATTCGTAACCAAGATAAAAGTTTGGTTACTGGCTTTGGACAAAAAACTATCAGAGAGAGATAGAGAATAAAAAAACTTGGGAAAATAAGAATAATTGTAGATGAATAAATTAAAAATCTGGTGTGAATGATCGCACAGCGATCTATCAAGATAAATTTAGTTTCCGATAGCACATTATTTCAAATATGACCACTTGCATTTCATAAGTAAAAAAGTCACTTGATTCAAAATTTCATAGGCTCTGTGTATTTTAAATGTTGAATGCTTGAAATAAACTATGGTTATTTTGAAAAAGTTTAATCTCATATTTGAATATTTTATACAAAATAGAAAATCCTAAATAAATACAAAATTTCATAAGAATTGGAAGATATTTTTTAAAATGTTTAAAAAGTTCCAAAGGGACCCCCTTATGAATCGAAATTTACATGCAAATCCCCATAAGGATTGAACATTGGCTCTATGAAAGGAAGAGCTAGAAAATGAATAAGAAAAATCTGAAATACCACTTCGGTAAAGTGTACTTCAAACAATTTTTAAAGCAAAATGAGAATTTATTAATATATTTTAAAGAGGATCAAGTGCCCACGGGGCGTGGTGTAGAGGTTAGCGTGCTAACCTCATATACCAAACGTCGCGGGTTCGGACCCCAGGCAGTCCGATGATTTTATTTAAGCCATCTGGATACCAGATGGCTTAAATAAAATGCCTGGACCCTAATATATATAAATTCATAAATAACGGTTATCGTAAATGTCTTATATGGCCTGAGCTGCCGAAAAGACAGTGTGAATGTGTGTGTGAGTGTGAGTGTGAAAGAGAAAAAGTGTGAATGTTTTTTTTATTAAAAAAAAAAAAAAGAGGATCAAAAAAATAATTGATTTGTGAATTTTAATCTAAATCGGAAAATATTTATATTTTGTTACCATGGCAACCATTTCTCTTTTCTTTTTCCTACGAAGTACAAGAGTAAACTGTGCTTCAAAAGATTTCAAGGTCGAACTGAGAATATACATTTTAAAGAGCATCTAAAAAATAATTGATTTTTTAATTTTAATTAAAATCGTTCTGGCGAATTTTTAGAATCGAAAAAACTGAAAAAGTACATAAGTAAACTAGTAGGCTTACTACTTGTTCAAAACCTTAGTTTAACTATCTAGGAGGGTACCTAACTTAAATATAAAATTTCAACCTCGTAGTTCATTTCCTTCATGCTTTATATTGAACACAGATACATAAACAGACAGAGCATTTTGAGGGACTCAGGGGAATTCAAAACATGAATTTCTAACAAAAACTCGACATTGAATTTTTGACATGAAACCAACACTTTCTCTCTCTATATATATTAACATATATAAGTAGGAGAAGGTAAAAATTGTATTCTAAAATAATAAAAGTAATTAATTCATAAGAAAAAAATTTATGGTAAAGGGATATTTGAATTGAAAAAAGGTTATGTTTTCAAATGCCAGCTGTTATAGTTTGGTCCAGAGCAAAGTAAAAAAAAAAAAAGAAGCGTGTTCTCATTGACCAAATTAATTTTGTTTGGCCAAGACCAGACATAATTAGACACGATTTCTATATAAACAAACTCATTTTGGCCAATCGCCTTATGTTTTCATTCTTGAAATTAAATACAAGACCAATAATTTGATAGATTGATATTGCGGATGCTGGCACGTAATTATATATATTCTAAATAAATAAATTTCACCTCAATTAAAAAAATTGTTCAACTTTACCTAGGGCCTAATTGAGATCAAATAATAAAACGTTCCGATCAATGACTTGTTATCCTCTTGAAATATTTGATTTATGAATTAAAAAAAAATACATGGTAATATATTATAAATAAACAATAAACAATTTTAGAATTGGTAATTTATTGTTTATTTAAAATATAAATAATTCTTATTTCTATTTTAAAATTTAATCGAGCGAAATGGATATCCGGGTGGGCGTTATATGAATTTCCTTTTGCTTTGTCAGCTGATCGACTCGATTTCCGCGTGGGAGGTTATTACCATGATTATTATTAAGTGTTCTCCCCATTGAAAAAAAAATATATATATATCTATCTAATTAATAAATATAAAATTAGCAGGCTGATCGGCGTGCATTAGTTTATTTATTTGAATAAAAGATTAACGGCAATCGCTGGGGACCCCCTTATAATTAATGGCCCTGGGCGGCTCTCAATTGTTTGTTCCAATTGTTTTCCAGGGCTTTGCTAGGCTCCAGGTCCCTTCGGCTCCTCATGAACAATCGCATAGCTCTGGAATTCATGCAATTTCCTGCCATGGTCAGGGTCCTCCGGGGCCTATGCTCTTGCATTATTAATTAGTGGAATTTCCCCACGAAAATTTTTCTTTTAGTTTTACATTATTAAACTATTGGGTTAATTTTGTTTGTCAATAGGAGAGATATGTTGGACAGATGTAGCCTACAGCTAAGTTACTTAACCAAGGGTTCTCCAATGAATGAATGATTGTACAAGAAATGAATGCAGGATTAAACAAAAATTTTCCCTTTTCTTAAACCATTATATACATACAAAATGTAAAAATTATAATTTTTTTTCACCAAAATTTAAAAGAGAGAATTTTATACACTCAATGAAATCGGTTTCAATCGCTTAAAAATTTAATCCAATTTATAAATGATCAAGTATTAAAAATAAATTAAAATATTTTTAAAAATAATATATTTTAATTTATTTGGACTAAATGAAATTGAGTGGTTTCAAAACAAAAGAAAAACAAAAAGATCATTTCCTTATATAATTTTTAAAAATTAAAAAAAAAGCATTGAAGCATAAATACGATGGGCAGTAATTAAAAAATAAAGAATATATTGTAGACAAAAAATTTCAGCAATATTGCGGCGGAAATATTGAAGAATATTACATGAGAAAATCGAAAAAAAAAAAAAAAAACTGAAAAAGTACATTAGTAAAGTACTAGTACTCTTCGACTGATTTTGTTCAAAAGCTTGGTGTCACGTCTCAGGGGGGTACCTAACTTAAATATAAAATTTCAACCTCCTAGCTATTTTTGTTCTTGAGATATTTTGTTCAATAGGACACACAGACAGACACACCGGCAGAGCGTGTCTCAAAAACCATTTTTTTTTTATTCAGGTGACATCAAAACGTGTATATCCATTAAAATCTCGACATCGAATTTTTGACTTGAATTCAATAGATTTTCTCTATATACTGTATATATAATATATCTTCTTTTTCTTCTTTCTTTGCCTTTATTATTCCCGCGGTGCGGGGTCGGCGGTAAAGGGGCGAGGAAATGGGTTTTTTGCGACCGGAAGAAATAGAACAGGCCGGCCCGTCGCACGGCCTGACGACTGTTGAAAATATAGAAGGAAGGGACAGACATTAAGAATAGAAGGACTGCCAGTCCCAGCTCGGGTAGCTCGTGGTCGCCATCCACGTACCCACAAGATATGGGCCCCTGAGCAATGTATATATAATATATATATCACATATATACATAGGTAAGAAAAAATAATATAAAATTAAAATAAAAGTGGATCATCTTTACTGATTGATCCTTTCTTTTTTTCAGGGAGGATATTTTAAAAAGTATTTTATTGATTAATTAACGACTTGATCGAAAACAAGCAGAAAATGCCACAAGTGGTGGAATTTTGTGGGGAATGTGAAAATGGCCTTTGGTAAAAATGTATACAATAGTATAGGCTATATTATTTTTTTTTTTTTAGTGATTTTTCTTGTAATAGAATCTAATACCCTGGAGTGTTTTACATTAGTTCATGCAAATTTTTTTTTTTTTTTTTTTTTTTTTTTACAAAAGAAATGAAAAAAATAGGTGGAAATAAAAAAAAGGCAAAGGTTTGTGTGAGATTGATTACGTGGAGATCCCATTTTCTTGCCTAGAAGGATCGTCTTGCAAACGAATAAATGGAGTTAAATTCAATCAATAGCCAGGTGCAAATCTGCTGATAAATTCAAGTAGAATCAAAAATCCCTTGGTAATAAAACTTAACGAATAAACCTCATGAGATATCATTATATAATCATGTAAATAACAACATGTTGTAGTGGCAAATTTAATACATTAAAATAAAAGTTGAAAAAGAGATTTAAAAAAAGAAGAGGGTTTTAAAATAAATTGATCTTATCATTATTGTTGATTAAAAATTCATCTGAATTATATTAAATGTTTGTAAGTTTATCAAAAATGCATTAAATAAATTGAAATTTTAAACAAAAATTGTTTATTGGAAATAACAACAAATTAAAATATGAGAAAATATTTAAACATTTTGTATTAATAAGAGGGTAGAAATGAGAGATGCAGCTAAGGTTATTTCTTTATTCGATTAATTCACACAGCTGACGTTTCGGTTCCATGTTTGAATCATCCTCAGAGCTGGCGAAAAGTCATTATGAAAGTGTCATAGTGGATTTTATACATTGTTGATATGCACAATGTATTTATGTACCTGGTCATCTCATACTGTGCATATATAATGTATATATAATGTATTTATGTATCTGGTCATCTCATACTGTGTATATATTTGTTAAATAGGAATTGTTCAACAATGTATAAAATCCACTGACACTTTCATAATGGCATTTCTCCAGCTCTGAGGATGGTTCAAACATGGAACCGAAACGTCAGCTGTGTGAATTAATCGAATAAATAAATAACCTTAGCCGCATCTCTCATTTCTACACTCTTATTAAAATAACATCTCAGCTATAAATTGTTTATGTAAAAAATTTTGTGTTACTGGCAGTGGTGTTTCTCGGGGGGGGGGGGGTAATCTGGAGTGACTGGTCGCACAGCATACATTTTTTTCTTAATTTAATGGCGCATTCTATACTTGTTTGCCAGAATATAAATACAAATCAAATTTTAGGTATTAATTTTTAAAATTTTACATTAAAAATACATTTTTTTCGAAGAAAAAGTATTTTTTTCAAATCTCAGGGGGTAATTACCCCCTTTACCCCCCCCTTGTATCCGCCCTTGGTTACTGGTCGTACAGCACACAACCTTCTGTAATTAAAAGTTGTATTCTGTTCTTGTCACACCAAATTTTTTTTCTGTCGACATATTAGTTTCCGAGCTAAATTCAAGATATAATATAAATTTATAAATATACAATAGAAAAATATTTATTCTATATTTTGTTGACTTCTATCTTTCTTATGAAGTACAACAGTAATGTGTGCTTCAAACAATTTTGAGGGCAAAATGAGAATATATATTTTAAAAGAGCATTTAAAAATAATTGATTTTTGAATTTAAATCAAAATAGTTAAAACAAATTTTGAGAAAAATGATAAAAACTGAAAAAGTACACAAGTAAAGTAGTAGTACACTTTGGTCGATTTATTTAAAAGCTTATTTTCGGGGTACCTAACATAAATATAAAATTTTAGCCTCGTAGCTCATTTCCCTCATACTTTATTCACACAAACAAGCGGTTGACAAGAGAAATTTTTCTTTAAAGCATTTTCACGGTAGAGAAATGCAATGCCATATATTTTTGTAATTAAGGGTTACGCACTTGAGAAAAGTTGGAAACCAACACTCTTAAAAAGTTATTTTTCTCATTGCCAAGAAACTAGCTTACACCTATCCTCGTATACAACTTATAAACTTGGCACGCCATCCTTTCGTAAATCTACAACTCAACTTGAGTAATTTATAAAAATATAATTTATAATTGTACATTTGTATGTTTTTTAAGAGATGCTCAACATCAGCATTCATTTTTTTTTTTAGCTCTGTTACTCATTTTGTTTATTTACTTTTTTTAGAGAGTTTTTTTTTTTTTTTATTAATGAATATATAAAAATTCTCATTATTTTTCTCCGCAAGTGCAAGGGTTTCTTTTAGGAAATGCTTACGCCAAAAAAGGGCAAATTACACAAGTAAAGGGCAAAAAAGGCGGGGGCATCGTAAAAAGGCCCGAGGGTCTGCCTTATTGCTCATAATCTATGACCTTTAACATGTATTTCCCTTAGAATTAATGTCGTCTCGTAATTGGCTGTTGCATGCTTATGATTCATTGAAAAAAATTAATTAAATCGTAGCTATCTACTTAAATAAAAAAAAGAACAATGTTGTATGTATTAACAAAAACACAAAACAAAAGAAAAATATCTTAAAGTAAAAATGAATAAATGGCATGTATATATTTTCTAGAACAAAAGAAAATAGGACAGAGGTGAGTTTTTATTAATAAAAAAAAGTACTTTAGAGCAAAAAATATATATTATTCACTAATGCCCGACCACCAAATTTTATATTCTTAATACTTTGTTCAAGATGATAAGGAATAATTTCCAAAGAAGAATGCAGCCAAATTTATTTCATTTGATTTTAATAAAAATTATTCCTTATCATCTTGAAGATAATACTACAGCTATAACAAATATTCAATTACTATTCTTAATACCTTCTAG